>VDFB02037309.1:37718-55103 GCA_007258455.2 Sequoia sempervirens
AGTGTGTAGAACCTCTGCATCGTCCCGATCCCTAGGGTTTTGAGGAATATCTGTTCTATCAGCCATGGTACCCAGCTGCCTGTTCAAACCCTGTTGCCTGTCAATCAAGGCTCTCCTGCGAGTATAATATCTGTGAGGCCCAACCTCTTGTGGCTGCATAAGAATGCTAAACCCTCAAGATGGCAGGATTTAGCTCTGATACCACTATAGAAACCCCTGTTCTCACTGACTTCTGACTCTGTTTGATTTTGCTTGTTTTTGATCGTTTTTGGTTTTTTTTGTGTTTTTTGCATAAACAAGTAAAATGCGATTTTCTAAAGAAAATGGTTGTAAAAATTAAATTAAATATTACAAAGCTAAAAATGATGGAATTCACATGTTCTATTGATGCCAAATCATTTAATGATCCTCTAGACTTATTACAGTTGAGATCTGATAACATGCAAGCTAAAAAACAACATGATTGCATTAAAGAAAACCTGATTTGCTAGTTACAAGCGCATGAATTGAAGAAGAACTGGTACGGCTATCAACATAATCACTTTCTCCCTCTGCCGGAAGATCAAGAATGAATCCAGAGGTATTGGCGCCCTATTTGATGAAACCAGAAGGCAATAAAAGAAAGCGCTTTGCCCTAGATGAGGAAGTACGGCCTGGTACTTGTTGGTACGGCCCTGCAGCAGCAACTAGGAAGTCCGTACAGATTTGAAATGGATGCCAGATGCATACAACCAGCCGCTCAAAGATCTTCTCTGTCTCCGGATGAATCTCTGGAATAAACTTCTAAAATAGGAATCTCTGTATAAGCTCTATAATAACCTTTGTGTGAAGTTATCTCTCCGGCAAGCAATAAATCAGCTGGTATCTCACAGCCTCTAAACTACAAACACTGAAGATGGTTCGTTCTCCAATGCAGGATGAAAACTGGAACCCTTGGCTCTGTTCTCAGAAGAAAGACTTGACAAAAATTCGATTTCTCAACATAATCAGCTCAATTCTCAATGAAACCCTTATATCCATCAAAAAGTCGACTTTTCTTAAAAAGGCATCATTTAAATAAAGTTTGAACTTTTCTTTTAATAATTTTCAATAGTCGAGCGCACTTTTAATTATAAAAGATATAGTTGAAAGAGTGGCCCTCTTCAATGTTAGTAGGCCCTTTAGAAATCCTTAAGTTATAATGTTGATAATATTATAACTTTATAATATAAGTTTAAGATAATTAATATTTAATTTGACCATTAAATATTAATATCTTCCTCAAAACACGTCCAATTAATGAACCGTCTGAAGTTGGAGAATAAGTGATTGAATTTGCACACGACCAGACCATACTGCTAAAAATAGCAGGGGTGCTCCGTTGAGTGACTTAACTTACTAAAGTAGCAAGTCAAACCAAAGATGTCTAAGCGACCCGAACAAAGCCAAATTGAACAGTCTTGCAGCTAGAGCTAAGCCGAAGCCTCAACCATACCCTCTATCCACCCTACTGACCCTGCCAAGGGTCACATAATGAGCTAATCAATGATTTGAGAGATGTCAAGCTGGAAGGGAGACATTACACCCTTCTCAAATTGCCAAGAAATCATAAAACAAATATCAAATCTTGGTTGTTGAGAATGAGCTCTTAAGTCCCTTTTTATTCTTTTCTTGTGAGAGCTCAAACACTTTCCTGGCCAATGTGGGATAAAAGATATATTCCCACTTTAAATTATTAAAGTGACTTTATTATTTATAACTTTATAATAGCATTAAAATATTTTAATAAATCACTTAAACTTTAATATCTCTTGAAATACTTGTCCAATTGCTATGCCGTCTGAACCAAGAGTTAACTCAACCTGTTCTCCATGTGATCAGATGCCCGTCTAAAAATAGAAACCCTAAACAATGACTTACTATAAATAGTAAGTAGGTGAAACTAAGTCAACCGAAGGCTAAGCTTGAACCCACACGAGGCGCTGAAGGAGAAAAACCACTGATCACTGCCAAAAGGGACCCTCTAACCAGACATATTAGCCTATGAGGGCCAGGAATAGGCTAAATCCACTGAACTCTGATACTCGTGAAATTGGGGACATTATAGATTTTCAATAATGCTAGTGAACAAACATAGAGACTAAATTAGCATAAGGGTCTTATAGAATCAAGCCTTATGACTCCAAGATTAGAGAAAGTGAATAATGCTAGGCATGCACAAGGATCATGAAATTTCTACATATAAAAGAAATTTCAAAGGTATTAAGGCCTGATCATTAGGCTTTGATACCAAATGTGATGTCACTTTTCCTCTTATAGTTATTAAGTATTAGCAATAGATTTAATATAATAAATATTAGTGTTAATATAATTTATAATATGCAATGTTATCAAAATAAATGTGAATAATTAATGTAACTACAAACATGTGACAATTAAATAATTAACATAATGAATGGAATAACACCTCCACATAGATTAATTATATTAACACCAAAATCATATAGACAATATTCCCAATATTGTTGAATCAATGGTCTTCAATACTTATCTGAAAATTACGCAGAGGTGCTATCTGACACTTATAGGAATGGTTACAGGTCTAGGCTCTCCATGGCAAGGAAGTGCCCTTGGAGGAAACCAGTTCTTACACAAAACCCAACCCGCCTTCACGGCATAAATAACACAGCCCTGGCTAGGACACTCTCGAGTCGCTGTACCCTAAGTTGTAAACACACTATGTGCCCCTTCTCCAAATGCCTCAATGCCAACCAATGACCCTAACCTTCACTCCTTTGTGCCTTCTGAATTTTTGTGTTTTCTCTATTAATTCTTTTCTTTTTTCTCTTCCCTCCTTGAATGTTCTCCATGCCTTTCCAAGTCTTGCATAAATGCTTATATAAGCCTTAAGGGTTGGTTTCCAAACCATCACACCCTTTCACAAAGGTTGCATTTAATGATTATTTAAATAAATAATTAGTCTTCCACCTTTTTAAAAAGTTTTTACACATTCTTTATTAATATCTCTTTTAACCAAAGGATCATAATATCCTTTATTTTTCTATCTCCCTTTTAATTCCAAAGGGTTATTTCATAACTTTCTCTTCTCTTGGGGAAAAAGTCACATAACAGGGTAGTAAAGAACCTATTATACAAGGTAGCAAGGAATGAAAAAGGGCTCCACCGCTGCAACTCATTTCAATATGTAATGTCCCAAATCCAAAATGAGTTTCTGGTTGACTTGAAGGAGAAAAGTGTTTTTAAACACTATTAAATTAATAATAAAATAAATAAATAATAATGTTCTTTTATTGTGGGCTGACCTCATTTGAGGCGCAAAGATTCAAATTTGAATTTCATTTTTGTTCTCTGGCCGACATGCCTTATGTTGGCAGATTTGATAAGTATTTATAGGAGTTCGATTTCATGTTCTGATCATCATGGATTTTGGGCTTTATGTCTTGCTGAGAGTGCAGAGAACGTAGTTACTCTGGCGCAACACTTAGGTACTGGGCATAGCTATAGGCCTGAGAGAATTCATGCTTAATGTCATCCCTGCATATACATTCACTCACTTTTAGTTTGTTCACAGGTTCCCAACGATCGAGGCACTGAGGGGAAGCGATTATTAATACGATCTGGCCAAGCCCAGGCTCTGGCTGCTATTTGCACATTGGTCCGCTTCAAACATCTGCGATTTCCTCTTGGATAGAATGACACTCATTCCAACATCATCAGGGGCCAAAGGGACACTAGTGTGAGGGAGGTTGCACACAACAAATGATTCCAGCCATTTCTGCAACTCCATATCAACACGGGAATTCTATCTTGGCAGTATCCTAATCCGTAGAATTCATCGGGCAGCCACAAGAGCAGAGGAAGTGTTGAGGTTTCATTGTCAAGGGCACGGATATCGCCACAATCGCATCACAACATAACTATGACGGGAATCCTGTGCTAGTTACCTGAGACCCATCTTAGCTTGGGTGCCTACGATCGTCAGTCACTGCTAACAATTGGTCAAAGACAATAATTGGATCGAGATCACATTGGCGACATTCTGGGAAGAGTGAAATTCATGATATCTTGGTCCCATCTTCGGTCTGGATACTAGTCTGCCAGTTCGAGCATGTGTAATCAAGTCAATATATGATAATTCTGAAGGCTTGCAATGATGCCTAATCGATTGATAATTGTTTGAGGAGCGTTTTGTTTGTTATTTTTGAGCAAGCATCTTACAGTGGTATTAGAGCGTTGGATTTTGCCAGCCTGTGGGTGACCGGATTGATGCAACCGAGTCAATGAGATTTGAGAGCCTTCGAGAGAGAAAGGAGAAAACTTTAAGCATCCACCCAGAACAACAACAAAGGAATAGGAGGTAGGGGTAAGGAAAGGATGGAGGATCAGAATAAGCTCGAAGATTTCATGGAGAAACAGGATCAAATGAACCAAACATTGCAGTCCCTTACGACTGCAATGAACAACAACAAATTTGGGTCCAACAATGCTGAAGAAGGCCATCCAAAACGCTCAGGAGGAGGAGAGCACAATAGAACCTCAAAGGGATCCACTTACAGACCTTCTCAACCCAAATTCTTGCCTAAGACAGAGGCACATCATGAAGAAGAAGATCAGCCGAGCTATGGTAGCATTGTACAAGATTATATGAAACTGGACGCTGAGGCTCAAGCAACAATTCCCTTTGATCAATTCTATAGAGCTAGAAGAAGTGAGGGGAGACAATACTGAGGAAATAAAGACCTTCAACACAAAGTCAACAAGCTTTAACTCCCTACTTTTGATGCTTCGGGAAAGGTGACTGCACACGCATGGGTGTAGAAACTAGATACATATATCTCTCTCAACCCCATGACTGAGGATGAAGCTATCAAATTTGCCATCTTACACTTGGAAGGGTTAGCTCACGAATGGTGGTACCATGGCATCATAATTCAAGGGCTTGGACTTGTGACTACATATGAGGTCTTCACACAAAAGTTGATGGAGAGGTTTGATAGGAAAGATCCCGAACTGTACTTCCAAGAGTTGACAAGATTGAAGCAAACGGGCACTATGGATGAATATGTTTCAGAATTCCAAAGGCTTGCTATGATGGTATTGGATGTTTCAGATAAGAGGCTCATGTTCTTTTTCATTGAAGGCCTATCAGACTCTTTTCGTGGCTTGGTGAGGGCTTTGGAGCCAACAACACTAGAGGAAGCTATTCAAAGGGCCTTGAATTTGGAAGACTCCACCAAGAAGGGCAAACCTATTGTCAAGAGCACACTAGCAAGGCAGCCAAGGAAGCCTTTTCCTAAGGCAAATTCTCCACCTAAGAGTTTTCCTCTAGGACCGAATGGATCAAACATGTCAAGAAATGAACTTCGTCGGAAGGGTTTGTGCTACCATTGCAAAGAAAAATGGAATGAGCATCACAGATGTCAAGGGAGAGGTCAAGTTTACTACATTGAGGTAGTTTCAGATGATGAAACAGAACACGAAGAAGGTGACAATGAGGAAGTCTCTAATGAGGGAGAACAAGAGGTCGTTGTAGAAGGAGGTCCCATGTTGGGTACTCTTGCAACACTTTTAGGAGCACCACAATACCATTCTCTCCATGTTTGAGGAATTCTTTGAGGACAAAGAGTGACAGTGCTGATAGATAGCGGAGCTACTTATAATTTCATTGACAAGAAGACAGTTGCCAAGTTGCGCTTGAAAGCAGAAGACTTTGAAGGGTTTGATGTGGCAACTACTGGAGGAAATATCCTTTCTTGTACTAGACGGATTCAACAAATGGAGCTGATCTTAGGAGGACACAAGATGAGGGATTATTTCTATGTTGTTGATATCGGTGACACGGACATGGTTTTAGGAGTTTAGTGGCTTCATTCATTAGGAGAGTACACCACTAATTACCAAACCATGGAGTTGAAATTCAAGTATGATGGCAAAGAGGTTGTCCTCAAGGGCTTCTCCAGGAATGGTCCTATGGTGGTTTCAGCAAAGAGGATGGATCCTTTCGTAGAGATGAAGTAGCATGGGCAACAGAGTGCTTGATTATGGATACTAGTCCACCAAAAGAAGAAAGAACCTTTCCCATTGACATCTAGGGTATTTTGAACAAAAAGTGCAAGGTGTTTCGTGAGATTCTAGTTGGATTGCCACCGGATAGGGGATTTCAGCATGTGATAGAGCTTGAAGAAGGCACTAAACCCATTATCACTACTCCATATCGACACCCCAGAGTATACAAAGAAGAGATCGAGAAGGCTATTAAGGAGTTGTTAGATATGGGACATATTTGTCCAAGCTCGAGTCCTTTTGCTTCATCGGTGGTGTTGGTCAAAAAGAAGGATGGGACACTTAGGATGTGCATTGATTATAGAGTACTCAACAAAAAAATCAAGAACCGCTATCCTATTCCTAGTATTGACGAATTGATAGATGAGCTACACGGAGCAGTGTAGTTCTCCAAGATAAATCTATGTTCAAGATATCAGATTAGAGTCAGGGATGAGGATGTGCATAAGATGGCTTTCAGGTGTCATTATGGGCATTATGAGTTCTTGGTGATGCCATTTGGGTTGACCAATGCCCCCGCTACATTCCAGTCTTGTATGAATCAGGTATTCATTCTTCAGTTGAGGAAATTTGTGCTGGTTTTCTTTGATGACATTTTGATCTATAGTAAGATATGGGAGGATCATTTGAAGCATATAGAGGAGGTGCTTGACATTCTTGAAAGGCATTCATTTTATGCTAAGATGTTGAAATGTGAGTTCGGGATGACTGAGATTCTGTACTTGGGCCATAAGATCAGTGCTCAAGGGGTTAGTGTTGATGAGGAGAAGATCAAGGCTATTTAGGATTGGGCCAGACCCAAGAACTTGACACAGTTGAGAGGATTTGTGGGCCTTTGCAGCTACTACAGAAGATTTGTGAAGGGTTTCTCCTAGCTTGCAGCACCGTTGACTAATCTGACTAAGAAAGGAGCTTTCTCTTGGAGTCCCACCACACAGCGGGCATTTGACAAACTCAAGGAGGTAATGAGCTCGTGTCCTATTTTGGCTATTCTAGATTTCTCATCTCCTTTTGTACTTGAGTGTGACGCTTCAGGAGAAGGTATTGGAGCGGTATTGATGCAAAATAAGCATCCCATAGCATATGAGAGCAGAAAACTCACAAATTTAGAGAATGCCTTCTCCATCTATGATAAGGAGATGTTGGCTATCATGCATGCCCTTGCAAAGTTTAGATAGTACTTGGTTTGTGGGAAATTTGTGGTGAAGATAGACCATAACAACTTGAAATATTTCCTCAATCAGCGTGATTTGAATGATAGACAACAAAAATGGGTAAGCAGACTTCAAGCCTATGATTTTGATATTGAATATGTGAAGGGCAAGAAACATGTGGTAGTGGATGCACTCTCTAGGAAGCCTTATCTTTGTGCTATGTCTGATATATCTACTGATTGGAGGGTGGGCATCATAGTTGAGTATGCTAGAGATTCATTTGCTAATGATATTTTGGAAGGAAAAGTAATTGATGACAGGTACAAGGTGGTTGAAGATCTCATCCTCTACAAAAATTGGGTGTATCTTGTGCCCCACTCCAAGATCTAGGATAGGATTGTGAGAGCTTTCCATGACACTCCTCTTGCTGGCCATCCTGGATTCTATAAGACATACAAGCAAGTGAGGGACCGTTTCTCATGGAAGGGGTTGAAAACTGATATTTTGCAGCATGTGAGAGAATGTTTGGCGTGCCAACAAAATAAAACAAAAAATGTGTTACCAGCTGGTTTGTTGCAGCCCTTACCTATTTTGGATCAAAAATGGGAAAGCATATCAATGGATTTCATCACTGGACTTCCGAGGGTACAAGGTAAAGATTGTATTTATGTTGTGGTGGATAGGTTCACTAAACATGCTCATTTCTATGCCATTACTTAAGAATTTAAGGCTCCTCAAGTTGCAGATATGTTTTTTAGAGAAATTTTTAGAATCCATGGGTTGCCTAGAAACATTGTGAGTGACAGGGATAGCAGGTTTATCAACTTGTTTTGGCAAGAGCTCTTCCGTTTGACTCACACAGAGCTAACCCCCAACACTAGCTATCACCCACAAACGGATGAACAAACTGAGATCGTGAATAAATGGATTGAAGGATATTTGAGAAACTATGTGATGGGGCAGCATTCAGCTTGGGTAAAATGGCTACATCTTGGGGAGTTTCGCTACAACACCACACATCACATGTCCATTGGAATGTCTCCTTTCAAAGCACTCTATGGTTATGAGGCTACCTCCTTCATGAATCTGATTCTTGCAGACAATAGAGTACCGAGTGGTAGAGACATGATACAGCAGAATGTTGACATCATGAATTCCTTGAAAGAAAATCTGCAGCGTGCCCAAAACCAGCAAAACTATACGCAGATCAGCGAAGGTATGAGAGGGTTTTTGAGGTTAATGACATGGTGTATTTGAGGTTGCAACCCTATCGACAGTCATCCCTCAAGGGAAATGGAGCGGAAAAACTAAAACCCAGGTTCTATGGCTCATTCAAGATCACAAGGAGGATTGGGGAGGTTGCATATGAGCTTGAGTTGCCTTAAAGGAACAGAATTCATAACATCTTTCATGTTTCATGCTTGAAGAAGGCCTTGGGACGACATATTACACCATCAATAGAGTTACCACCTTTTGATGACGAAGGAAAACTTATTTTGGAATCTAAGACAGTGTTAGGTGTGAGGAGAAGCGGCTAAGGAATAAGACTATTCCTGAAATTTGGTGAAATGGAAAAATCTGCCCATTGAAGATGCCACATGGGAAGTAGTGGAAATTTTTGAGCATCCCAATTTGAGGTTGTTGGAGGACCAACAACAGTCTGAGGGAGGGGGCTGTAATGTCCCAAATCCAAAATGAGTTTCTGGCCGACTTGAAGGAGAAAAGTGTTTTTAAACACTATTAAACTAATAATTAAATAAATAAATAATAATGTTCTTTTATTGTGGACCGACCTCATTTGAAGCGCCAAGATTCAAATTTGAATTTCATTTTTGTTCTCTGGCCGACATGCCTTATGTTGGTGGGTTTGATAAGTATTTATAGGAGTTCGATTTCATGGTTTGATCATCACGGATTTTGGGCTTTATGTCTTGCTAAGAGTGCAAAGAACGTAGTTACTCTGGTGCAACACTCAAGTATTAGGTGTAGCTACAGGCCTGAGAGAATTTGTGCTTAATGTCATCCCTGCATATGCATTCGCTCACTTTCAGTTTGTTCACAGGTTTCCAACGATTGAGGCACTGAGGGGAAGCGATTATTAATACGATTTGGCCAAGCCTAGGCTCTGGCCGCTATTTGCACATTTGTTTGCTTCAAGCATCTGGGATTTTCTCTTGGATAGAACGAACACTCATTCCAGCATCATCAGGTGCCAAAGGAATGCGAGTCTGAGGGAGGTTGCACACAACAAATGATTCCCAACCATTTCCGCAACTCCACATCAACATGGGAATTCTATCTTGATAGTATCCTAATCCGCAGAATTCATCGGGCAGCCACAAGAGCAGAGGAAGTGTTGAGGCGCCACTGTCAAGGGTGCAGATATCGCCACAATCACATCACAACATAACTGTGACGAGAATCTTGTGCTAGTTACCTGAGACCCGTCTTACCCTGGGTGCCTACGATCGTCAGTCACTGCTAACAATTGGTCAAAGACAATAATTGGATCGAGATCACATTGGCGACATTTTGGGAAGAGTGATTCATGATATCTTGGACCGACCTTCGGTCTGGATACTAGTCCGCTAGTTCGAGCATGTGTAACCGAGTCAATATATGATAATTTTGAAGGCTTGTAATGTAGTTGATGCCTAATTGATTGATAATTGTTTGAGGAGCGTTTTGTTTGTTATTTCTGAGCAAGCATCTTACACAATAAGGATCAGTGTTTGCATAATAGGCCTTATAATTATGACCGATCCAAAAGATCACAACAACATGACAAACAAAATGCTCCTAGTCAGAGGGATTCCGAACAAGGTAAGGTGACTCTAGATCCTCTTTGGAGAAATGATGTGCATTTCTAGGACACACCTTTGTGGTGTGAAATTTGCTACATTCCTCATGATGCAGCAAATTGTGTAGTTGCCTGAGCTGATATTAAGGATGAGGAACTTCCTTATGAAGATGAAGATGCCAAATATTATGATGAAAAGATTGATCAGTTAGATCCATTTGGATATGGATTCATGGATGAAGAAGATGGATATTTTGATCATGAAAATGCCGATCAATTACTCCAATTTAATTAAGATGCTAATTCAAGACAATATGAGTTGCCTATTCATGATTTTGAGCATCGGAGGGAAATAATGAGGCAGAAGTACAAGGGAAAAACCTCATCAGATAAGGATAAAAGGGTCTTTGCTGAAGCTGCAATGATATATACTGAGAATGGATACCAACTGAGAAATAGGTAAGTACCCTTAAAAGGTAAACTGTAAAGCCATGCTGCAATGCCTACAATTGTACTCTTATGTTTCCTATCCTATTCAAGTTGAATTGAAGAGCTTTAATTACTATCTCATCTTTATTGAATGTGGAATGGTGCATCTGCATTTGTTCAATTCATTTAGGTTGCATTTTCAACTTAGTTTGTGGATTGTTCTTTGTGGAGCTCCTTGGCACAGTGCTGTACCTGTACTTACACCCCTGCTTCTCCGGGTGACAGTGGTTTTATGTTTGTGTTCAGTTTGTTGTTGAATGGTGTAGCACGCCAGAAATAAAAATCTTGATTTATCAACTAACTGCTGCAGATGTGTCATGCTTACTTTACTTTTACTAGTCCACGTTTCAGCTATTGTTTAATCTAAATTTTCCCTTTTCCTCTTCTTTGGGAAACTGGATCATAGTAGTTAGTGGTATGTTAATCAATCCATAAGTTCTTGACATCCAGTACCTTGAATATGTATTACTACCAGGAGATTGATAACTCTGCTGCATTGATGCTTGCTAATCCTTTAATTTCTTCATCACAGTGTGAAATCTTATTTACCTGAAGTTGTTTTTCATCAAGCAGAGAAACTTGGGGGAGCTTATTGGTGAAAGTTAATACCTATGATATGGAAGGAGATCAGCACATGGATCCTGTCCAGCAATATCCTGTTTCACAAGGTCATGATATATCTCAGCCTCCTAATCTACCTAAACCAATGGCTGAGCCATCATCAAACGATCAACGGTTTTTGTTAATATTTATCATGGGTACTTACTTTGGTCCAGATCTGAAAAATGAGGTCCCCAAAAAATCAGCCATGCAAAGAGAAGCAAATTCTCTTCCTCCATATACTTCTGATCAATTGGAAGCTTCATTCATGAAACTTTCAGAAGTCGAGAGCATATATTATTATATTCTTAGAAATGCAAACCCAAGTTGTGCAATGAAGCTTCTGTCCTTATATAAATTTTTTCAAGGTCATCTTCCACCACCTCTAAAGGAGGTTATTGAGGATGATCGACAATTTACAAGTTTCTTTCCTCAGCACTTGCATAGGCAGATCCGACATAAGGGACGACACAAAGTTTTTGAGGGCATGGTTTTCATAGATGATCCAGATGTTTCATACATAAAAACAGAAGATTTAGAAAGGTTCAAGTGGTTGACTGGTCTGAATGATTTGAAGATAGATAGAGAGGAGGCACGGAATTATCGCCATCCTTATGGGCCAAGGACAGACAGAGGTGAAGGTATGCAACTTCGAGTCAATGTTAATGCTGGGCCATATGCCTATATGGAAGATGGCAACCCACTGGCTGTTGTAATGCCAGATGGTGTGCAGGACCATAAGGCAAGGACAAGAAGAAAGAAGGAGCCAGTACCGAAATCAAATATGCCAAGATCAGCTATGCCACCAAAGGAACATAAGCCACCAATGAAATATCCAGATAATATGGGAAAAACCGTATTAATGGTTTCTTCAGCCCCTAGTATAGATCAGTGGAATAACTCTGGAAATGATCCTAAACCTTCAATTCTTTTTACAGGAACAGCAACAGCTCGTCAAGCTGGCCCATCAGTTGGTCTTGTTGATATTGGTACTTGTGAGGATGCTTACTTGTTCCGCATGGCTCTTCCAGGTGTCAAGAAAGATCAACGTATATTCTCTCCCTTATAATATCTTAGTCATGATATAATTCAATTACAGATATGGCAGACATCAGAATACTGGAATGTAGACGGATGGATTTCTATTTATCCTTGTTTGAACAAAATGGCTTTATTAAGTTTTCTCATATTAATTCTGTTTTGGTGTTTTTGACTACAGGTGAATTTAGTTGTGAGGTTGAATCTGATGGGACGGTGGTAATTAGAGGCATCATTACAACAGGAGAACAGAAGGTTATCAAAAAGTCCCGTACATTTCACATGAAAACTCAATCATTGTGTCCTCCTGGTCCTTTCACAGTGTCTTTCCAGCTACCAGGCCCCGTAGAGCCCAGACAATTTACAGGCAATTTTGGTTCTGATGGTATTCTAGATGGGATTGTGATGAAACAGATGGATAAAATAGGTTCTGCTTGTTTGGTCTTTGAAGCTTGAATATTATTTATGAAGTCTATTTACACAGCTTGTGATCGATCAACATGAAATGCATGAGCAAGAGGGAAATGGGTTGTGGAAAATTGGATTCATGCTTGAGTTTCCCTTTCTTATTACAATATCTGACAGTGCATTTGGAAATTTAATATGGATCACTTGCAGCCTTATACATTGTCAACAATACAGACTCACATGATATTTTCATTTATATTGCAGCTATCTAATAAAAAGTAATTGTGTAGTCCTTGCCATAGAATGAGCCACACTTGTGTATGCTTTTGCCATCTAACAGGCAGGAGAAGCTGAAATCATTGGAAGTTTGACATTTCACAAGTCCACTTTTGGTAGGTCACAGGTCATAAAAAAATCATGATAATGCTCTTTGGTATTGAATTTCCTGCCCTGATTTTACAGATTTGAATTATTTACCAAACCCTGTAAGCGTTCTGAATTTCTAGTTGCATTTGTACATGTATGTTCTATGCTTTCCAAATTTAAAACTCCATATTTGCCTTTTGAACTGAAACATGGCTCATAGAATTCTCGCTTGTTTGAAATGTAGAAGTTTACATATCGAAGATGTTTAATTGCTTACTTCTGAATGTAAAAATGGCAACAATAATAACATTATTCAATATTTAGTGTCTTAACCCAATAACTCTGACTGTGGAGTCGGTAACCCTAGCTGGAGCGGGAGTTTGCAGCAGCACCTGTGCTGGGGAGGGTGAAGATGCAGAAGGGGAAGATGATGGAGATGGCTACGCAGAGGATGAGACCAGCAATGGTGTCTTCGGTGCTGATTCAGATTTTGAAGCTGGAGCTGTTTCAGATGTTGAAGCGGACGGCATGGTTTCTAAGGAGTTTGTGGATTCAGCGGAGATCTCTTGGGGCTTTGATGAGGACAAAACACTCCTCAACATTCTCATGGAGGCCCATTCAAAAGCCCAACATTGTGTGGAGCCTGGTTTTTCTGAGGGGAGGAGTGATTTGTCAGCTCACGAGGAGGATATCCCGCTTATGGCCTTGTGGTTGGACGCCCAACATTCAGCCCAAAAGGTCTTGGTTTCTGGGTTGCATGGTATGGGTTCTGGCCATTTGGTTCAGGAGGGGTCGGATCTAAAAAATTCTCTCAAGAGGGGCTTTTTGTTGCCCCCTCCTAAGATTTCTCCTCAATCTTTGGATGATCTGCAGATGCCTGAGCCAATTCGTTTGCCATCGCTTGTTGCTGATGTGGTAGTTGAGATTCTTGAGCCTCCTCTATTTCCTAGGGTGGGCTCCTATTTGGGGTCTCCTTCCTTGAAGGTGACCCCATTCCTGCAGCTCTTGGTCGGAATGGGTTGTTGGAGAGTAGTGTTTTGGGGGTTCACCATTCTGAGGTTCCTCTGCCTCTTTGTCTGAGATCTGATCTTGCTACTTCTGGGGTGGCTCATCAGGAGGCTATGCAGTTTTAGTTCAGCAATGTTGGGGTTCCTAATCCTCTTGCTACTTCTATTTCTCTCACTATTCCGGATGAGTGGATTGACAGAACTATAGATGGGTTAAAATTTGCTCTTATTGGGGGATATTTTGGTTTTAGACCGAATATTGATGCTATTCGAAGTTGGGCTTCTAATTGTTGGATGGCTTCTGGTCTTCACATTATGGCCTTGATGAATGGTTTTCTGTTGTTTTCTTTTCATTCCATAGAGAACTGCACTCACATTTATCAGGGAGGCCCTTGGTTTTTTGGCAAGGCTTTTCTTCATTTAGAAAGCTGGTATGTGTTGATTTTCTGATCAGAAATGAATAATAAGCAAAAGAAACAACAGAGTAGACAACACAGCAATTTATCCTGGGAAAACCCTTCACAAGGGAAAAACCCAGCAGCAAATTATTCTCTTATAAATCAGATAATAGTGCAGAAATAGCACACTGAATCAGGCCCTAGAAAGGCCGAATATCATACAATAGACCAGCACTTGAAGATAGTGTGAAATTCTTAGTCACCAAGAATATAAACTCTTCTTCTTGAATTTGAATCTGCTCCTTGAGTGAGAGTCTGCTCCTTAAGTGATAGGCAACCGAATTTTGATGGAATAAATTGATTGAATAAAGTGGAGACTCCATCTCCAATATATACAAGACATAGGCGAGCTCTCTTCTTGAGCCGACCTAGACAATATAATATTTGTTTTATAATAGAAAGGCTGACTTGCTTTAAATAAATTATTCTTAGGAAATACCTCCCACCGCTACAAAACACTAACAGTCTGCAGGCTTTAATGTTTCTGAGATTAACATGCAACCTATTTGGGTACGTCTCCTAGAGCTCCCATTGGAATTTTGGGATGAAGGTATTATTCAGGATACTGCTAATGTTGTTGGTCAATTTATCACCTTAGACAATGTCACTAAATCTAGATCCAACTTTCTTTATGCTAGATTTTTTGTTTTGGTTAAGTATGGTTCAGAGTTGCCCAAAAATGTGAAACTTTGCTCCAAGCTTGGGGTTTGGGAGCAAGAACTTAAGTATGAAACTTCTCAGCTGCTACAGTCCACACATGATGAGCAGTGTCCTCTGTAAGGTTCTTGATCAGACAGTTGTGATCTCCACTGTGCTGATGACAAGGATCCCTATTCAGGATGAAAAGGAAACTTGATGTTGTGCTTGGTAATCCTTCTATTGGGCTACATCCCACGAAGATTAGAACATCTTTCCAAGCCCGTCCTACCCCTCATTTGAGGCCTTTTCTAAAGTTTGGCTTCAAGCCGCCTTGATCTTTCTTTCGTTGCTGGTTTTTGGGTTCTTTCCCTCACCAACTTCCATTTCTTTCTCCAGTCTTTTGCTTTTGCTGGTCTTTGCTTTTTGCTGGTTGTTAGTTTTCTGATGTCTCATTTCATGTGAGACTCCTCTCTCATTTGCCTATATGGCTAGATTGTAATGGGTATGGGCCCTTCCTGCCTTTATTTTAATCAAAACATCATTAAATATTTCATGCATGGGCATAATGCAAGTCTGGGAAGTGTGGATGGTTAGATTTGTTATGCAACAATCTATGATATGTAGAGCACCAACAATATTTTAATAAATTATTTTAATATAAGTTTGGGAAGTGTTGATGGTTAGATTTGTTTTGCAACAATCTATGCCATGTAGAGTGCCAATATGATGAGAAAAATAAAATTCAACTTTAAGTGGTGGGAAATCAATTACCTATCCATTTGTTGCTCTCATGTTGCCAGTCTTAGTGGAACAACTAATAGATGTAAATCCACCTCACACCATGGTCCTAAGAAAGTTTTATAAGTGTGATTCCTTGTATATTCTAGCTTAAGTTTAATTTTAACAAAGGAAAAAAATAAAATGTTTACAAGCAAACGACAAAAAAATACATGAGGCAATCTGCTAGAACAAGCATTTTCTTGCTAATCTCTCATACATATTGAATATTATAATAGTCAATAGAAACTAATTTAGAGCATGATCATAAAGATGTAAAAGATAATTTGTCCATACAATTTTCAAAAGTAGAAAAGCAAGAATCCCATCTTCGTACATTGAATATCTCAATTTCTTTCCATAATTACATAGCACTGAAAATCCAATGGATTCTTGGACACATAAACTAAGATTCATCTAAGATTTTAAAATAGAGAAACTAAGAAATAAAATTACACACCATAACCAAAAGTTTGAGTTTACATAACCAAATCTCATTACAAATGAACATTGGGCTCTTTGTTTATATAAAAACTCCTAACAACTAATTAAAATTCTCCCCATTCTAAATAACAAATCCTATGATAGTGGAGAAAACCCCCCTTGAGCACTGCATGGAAAAATGAAAGAGTGAATTCTCACTTGATTTGATCTCTTATAAGCACAAATGGTTAGGTTAGTTTGGGGAGATTTGTTGTATGCTGAATTGCCTTTTAAATGTTGTTAAATACTCATTGAGAACCTTTTAGGTTCAAAATCGTGTTTGTGAGTCTTGTTAGATTTGAAAATTATTATTATTTGTCTCATTGGACGACATGAGATGACTATTAAAAAATAGGGAAATTTTAAAAATATATAGAGAAATTTCAAATATTCATATCATAACATTGATAAAACATTCATCATAGACATTGTAGAAGATTAATACATAACATTAGACTTGAATTGATAAAATTCAAATGCTTTCATTGTCAATGTGCATACATATTATATAAGAATTACAATAAAATGCCTGAAGGCTCAAGTTTCAACTATAAAATGACAAAAACATAGAAAATATGTCTCCATGTTAAATGGGCCTTTTGCATAGGTTTTGAGGGCTTCAAAAGAACATTCAAATGGGTTTGAAGTTGTTAGCCCTACTACACTCCCACTCCTTGAAGAACCCCTAGTAGCTACCATACTCCTATGAGTTCTATTTCTATGTCTACTTCTTTCATGCATTTGAACCTCAACCTCCTCACTATCATTACTAGTACTCTCATTACTGATCATGATTTTTTTGGTTAAGAATTGAAAAGAGATCTGCAAGTTCAATTAAAAGAAAAAATAAACTCACAATGCTCTTCCTATGTAGTAAAAACATCGAAAAAATGGAAAACAAATGTAAAATCATAAATGAAGAACTTACCTCTAATGGAGTAGATTTGATGCTCTAGTCTCCTCTTTCATTTGTTGTTTTCTCCTCTTTCACTTGCCGCTCTTCTCTTGTTGCTCTTCACCTCAAGTTTGCAAATGTCAAAATGAGATTTCTTTTTCTTTTTGGTTGTTTTGATAAGTGAAATAGGTTTATGTTTTGTTTAAAG
>VDFB02037310.1:0-22675 GCA_007258455.2 Sequoia sempervirens
CCTGGCGTGAAAACCATAAGCACATTCCCTTGAAGATTGCACCCCTTTGTGTAGTTGTCGTTGACCGTGGCGAAGCAAAGCGTGGTTATTCGTTCCACCAAGTCAATACCATCTCTTGAATTCTTAGGAAGTAGACTAGAAATTCTAAACCTTTATCTCCTTTTTTTATTTTGTTTGATCCAAGACCCAAACAATAGAGCTTCATTGTCTAGACCTTCATTGTGAATTGAACAAGCCTAGCATAAGTCCCTTTGTGTTACCAGCATATCCTGTGACCATTGGGCTTGTATCCCCATCCCAATGCCACAAGACCTTGGGATAAGCCATGTGATCTTCTGTAATCATAGCATCTTGGCCTGATGGTTTTCAAGGAAGGGATAGAGGGTGTCTTTGGGCATTTTATTTTTGATGTTTGGTGTAATGTCACAAAACCGCATCAACACTCGTTAAAGCTCAAACTAACTACTGGATGAGTAGATGAAATATGCTAACCAATTTTTTGCCACAGTTTTACACAATCACCAACACTTGGCCAACTTGATTAGCGTTAGCGCCAAATCCGTAACACCATCAAAGCAACTCTAACCAAGAATGCGCTCTTAAAACCACTTAAGGAAGAGGGGCGGGCATATGGTCAGAGGATCCCTAGTATCCAAACTTGATACAGAAATAGAATGCAACTGGAAACTAAAGATAAAACTCAACGCCAAGAATGTGCACTCAAGATCCCATTGAGGGCAAGGTGCTAACATATGGCGGAGTACTTATTACAAATTTAAAGAAACTTAGGCGGATAACCAGCCATAGAAAAGAACTCCAACTACTAATTCATCCGCTGCGGCCACTCAAGAGTGGGGATTCACCACTTGACAGTGGGTACAAGAGAGATTAGATATTTATTCTCCACATTGGCGGTAAACCATCCAGGGGTACTTAATGTGAGAAATAAGAAATGATTGTAGCAATAAAGGACTGGAACAGTACTACTGTAAACAGTCTTACAATATAGAAAGAGAGCTGCAAATTACATGAATATTACAATGATAGAGAAGAATGCTAAGAAGAGGATAATGAATTCTATCAATGATTTAACACTCCAATGATGAAGTAAAGGCCAAAACTGAAAACTAATGAAATCTGATATAAAAAATTTGAGTTATGGAATTCTGATCAGCAAA
Organism: Sequoia sempervirens; assembly: GCA_007258455.2. Classification (NCBI taxonomy): domain Eukaryota; kingdom Viridiplantae; phylum Streptophyta; class Pinopsida; order Cupressales; family Cupressaceae; genus Sequoia; species Sequoia sempervirens. The sequence continues at coordinate 1,179 of VDFB02037310.1, forward strand.
TTGTAAAAACACCTAAATGCTCATAACTTCACCAAATTACCTCCAAATTGTTTGAAACTGAATGCAAATGTTTTGTGGAGGATAGGCGCCCAATTTGCAACCTTGAAAAAGCATCAAAACCTTCCCAAATGATTGGCACGAATTCCAAGGAGCTTAAGGCATGGTACGACCCTCTTGAAGGGCAAATTCTTTGAATAAAATCAGCAACTTCAAATTAAAATCTGGAAATGCACCCAAAGGGGCGCCTTGGGCAATAAGATGGAATGGTGAAGTACCCACAAGCAAATAAAAATCAGACAAGAAGCTGGGAACAAAATCGACCTTCAGCTGTGTAGCAACCAACAACTTGAAAACTGGAAATCACACCAAAATTCATCACTTTAAAGCTCTATCTGCTAGTCTGATTGAGAAGCAGCAATAAAAACCAACTAGGTGTTGTATTTCAAACATGAAATTGGATTGAAACTAGGAGGTAAGCATCCCTCAAAGTAAAAACCAAGTTGTCATTTCGACAGCATAACATTAACATAAATTCATGGATACAAATGCTGGAGCAGAACTTCACTTTTATAGGAAAGGAGAAAACTCATCAACTTCCCTTCAAGGCATGCCAAATGCCACAGAAGAAACTTTTCAAATTTCCAAAATTCTTAATTCCTCAAGATGGCGTCCCACTTCAAGGCAACATAAAAACTTTATTAAAAATATTTAAACACCTTTATGAAGGCGTCCCTCTCCAAGCCCTTCTTTTAAACACAACTTAAAGTTATCCTCCTAGGCCAAGGGGTCAACAAAGAAACATAACATTAATTGCCTTTTATTAAATAATTGCCATCAACTTCTGCATTTTGAAAGCTACACCAAAATTACCAACAGCTCCAACAATAATAGAAACATACTGAAGCACTACCAATAGGACCACTGCCAAAAATAGTATTTACTATAAATAGTAAACACCCAGAAAAGCCTCAAACCTCCAAGCAAGGAAACCCTAATTTCTCAACAGCCTCACGGCCTCCAAAGGTTGATGAGCAACCGAATCGACACGAGAAGGGGACATTACAGAGAACATGGCACAACAAGGATACACCAAAGTTAAGAAAAGTTAAGAATGCCTGTCTTTCGCCTCTTTCACAGGTTTCTTGTTCCTCTATTGGAAAGAGGAATTGGTCTACATACAACTTCATCTGCATCAAGAGGAATAGGCTTACCTCTTGACAAGCAAAGAAATTGTTGGTCGTGAACAATGCTTTGCAACTTCAAGATCATCAAACTTTAGAATATCAACAAACTCCAGCTATACAAAGGGATGTTGATTCTAAAAACGCCATTCAAATTGATGAGGAGGAGGCATCAAAGGAATTGGTAGAAGTTACATTTGATGAGATAGCCCCTCCTAGCAACAATGACTCTAAGTTAGACTCTGATATTGATGTAGTGTCGCAAATGCCAATTAGAGGCAGCAACATACTTTCTATGTTTTTATCATTTTGTAGCTGAAACTTGCAACCTTTGGGCATTTTGTTGTATTTTTTAGTTTTATATAATATATTAATATATCATATACACATTGACAATGACTTGTGAAGGAAATTAAATTTTGCCATTTGTTAATTTGTTTGACTTTCATGTGAACTCTCAATTCAATTCTAATGTTGTGTATTAAAGATCTATAATGAATATGATAATTGCCTTATCAATGCTATCATATGAATATATGAAATTTCCCTATTTTTTATATAGTTGTCCCCTACCGTCCCCATCACGAAAAACTTGGTGGAACATAGGAAATGAGGGATAAGCGCCATTAGTGATTGCAAATACTGTAAGGAATGGAATTTGTCAATAGACATAATTAAGGTAAAGAAAACAGTCCTACAAATGCACATTTCATGGCAGCCACAATGCATCCCATCATGTGTCCATGTGAGTATACATAAATTATTGAAGCTACCATCTCTTCCGTTTACTTTGCAATATGAATTGGTTATTCATAAGGGTGTGCTAATTACTTTTGTCTCTCCCTAATATAAAGCAAGAAAGTTCCCATCCATTATAATGTCCCCTAGATTCTCTTGGGATCTGGATCATGATGTTAACTTCCAGCCTATATTTGAGTAGGGATCCTATTTCTCATTCTCAATAGATGACTTGTTTTCCTATCAAAAAGTGTAAAAATAATGTAACTCTCACCTCAATGGAAAATGAGGGATCAGTTTGGAAGATACTGTAAGGAATAGAATTTGTCATTAGGCATAATTTAAGGGAAAGACAACCGTCCTATGAATGCATGTTTCATGGCAGCTACAATGCATCCCATCATATGCAAATGTGGGTATACATAAATTCCTGAAGCTACAAACACAAAGCTGTGAAGATTAAAGAAATCTTCCACATATTCTTTCCAATGAACCTAAACACTATTAGAACTAGTCATTAGTTCCTTTTTAATGCTTCTCTTTTCTTTCAGTTTTGTCTAATCACGTCTCCATGCTTATCCGGTTCCTTTTTGTTTTGTCTATAATCACGTAACCATGATTATTGGATCTGGCTTTGTAAATCTTCTTATGTACAGTTTCTGCTTTTGGTTAATGTATTCGATCATTCTGAAATCCAATTGCTCTGCATTTGTATTATGGTATCAAAGCGGGAATTCTTTCCTGAGCTCTTCGTGGTTTTATTTTAAATCTTAATCACGCCTGTGTCTTGAGCGTTGGTTTTTGTTGACGATCGGGATTTTGTTGTGTTCATGCGACTTCTGTTGAAATGGGATTTCTTTCCGGCAATCTGGTGGCATCGTGTCTGAGACGGACTTCTTATGCGTACATGCTCAACCGATATTCACCTTCGTGAATCTTCTGCAAGACGTGATTGTTTGCTTGTGTTTAGATACCCATGTGATCTCCGACCCAAATCTCCAGCGTCTAGCATTTACTCATCGTTCTTGATCTACATTTCTTTGGCATCTTTGTCTCCCGACTATTCTTTTCTCTTGCATTCTGACGACCTTTCTTGGATGCACGACCCTTCACTCCCGCCTTCATTATGTCGTGCATGGTTCTATTCTCCCATTCGTGCGTGATCATTGGCACCATTGGTGATCACATCTTTTCTTCGTCTAGAATCGCGTCTTCATTTTTTCTGTTTTTAACAATAGGCTTTCTAAGTCATAACGGAAATCTGCTTTGGTGTTGCGCGTTTTTCTTCAGGATCCGCACAGGAATCCTATTTGCATACGAGAATCCTATTTGGTGTTGCAAACACGTATAAATTTCTTGTTTGTGCGTCTTCAGCTGTGGGGTGAGGAGAATCTGTGCGTATAGTCGTCTTTTTTGCAACAGTCTTTGCTATTTGTCCTGGAAGCGATTTTCTTCGACTTTCATTAGCTATTGTCTCTTTCCGTGAGACGTCTTTTGTGTTGGCCGACAGTCTTCATTTTTTTGTGAGAGATTCCTGAGGTTTGTGGGCCGCTAGATTTGTGTAAGAATCTAGCTATTTTGTCTTTTCTAAAGCAATTGGTTTTTTTTTACTTTTCTGCCTGTGGTGGGCCCCACTACTCTCTATTTTCAGTATTAGTATTTTCTAAAATTTTCCAACAATTTGGAAAACTATATTTCGTCCACCAGTTGCTTGTTCCTCAAAATCCGTGTTCGGATTTTTTTCTTTCTTGGAAACAGGGTGTGTTGTCTCGAATTGTGCACCGTCTATTTGTTTGTGTCATGTTCATTTTTTCGTGCCTCGAAAAGCGTCAAACATGGCCTCTTTGACCAACATCATGTTAGATAACAATCAAAAGTTCAACAGTCGCAACTACAACACATGGAAGCAGCGTATGATGACAATATTTGAGTATCGATGTCTTGACCAGATTGTTCTGGGCACCATGATAAGATCTCTCACAGTTGATAAGGATCATGTGAAGTTTGATGAGTAGAATCGGGAAGCCGTTATGCTCATAAAGTTATTAGTCATTGATGACCAATTACCTCAGGTTCCGTCAGGTAAATCAGCGAAGGAGATTTGGGATCTTCTGAAAGCTCTTCATGAGACTTCCGACAAGAGTCGTGCGTTCTTTCTAAAGAACATGTTTTCCATCATCATGGATGAGAATACACCTCTGCAGACACACTTGACTAGGATCAAGGACATTCGAGATCAGCTCGAGGCTATTGGTTGGAAAATGGAGGAAGAAGATATGGTGGTGATCACTCTGAAGAGTCTACCACATCCGTATGAGCTCTTTATTGAGATACTCAACATTACAGTGACTAATGTTGACTTGACGTTTCGAGATCTCTACAATAAACTTCTACAATAGGATTGTTGGAAACAACAGTTTGGTACTAGTGCCACTTCATCCTCTTTAGTGTAGGCATTCCCTGCAAAGAAATTTCAGAAGAATAAGGGAAAGCCTTCGTCCTTTCAGCAACACAATCAGGGGCAATCTTCAGATTCTTCGAAGTCGAAGAATATTCAGTGCAATTATTGTCACAAGTTTGGCCACATGAAGAAGGATTGTCGGAAACGCTTGGCCTCTAAACAAGGCAAGAAAGGAGAGTCTAGACCGAAAGCACATGTGGTGGAGCACATTGAGCAGAATGAGTCTGCCTTCTTTGCACTCATGGCAAAGAGTCCTACAGATCCTATAAACCCTTCTACTTGGTACATTGACTCTGGTGCTTCACGCCATTTCACGCATCACCGGGATTGGTTCATTCAGTACACACCTTTTAGAGATTCAGTTATCTTTGGAGGTGGCGCAGATTCAATCTGGTGGGAGAAATTTGATATTTCTCGATGTATACTTTGTACCTGGCATGGAGATGAACTTACTTTCTAGAAGTCAGATTATGACTCACTCTCCTCAGTTGGACATAGTCTTCAATATGCATACATGCAGTATAGTTGACAGAGAGACAAGGACTACCATTATTTAGGGACTTGAGGATCATGGTCTTTATAGACTTGTTGATTCTGGTGATTCTCAAGAGCACACTATGGCAGCCAGGAGCACTTCTATTAGCAGTCTCTGGCATGAGCGTTATGGGCACCTAAACATGAACTATCTCTCTTAGTTATCACAAGATGATCTTGTTGGTGGTCTACCTGCGATTCAGACTCAAACTCATGGAGTTTGTGAGGCTTGTCAGGCAGGAAAGCAACATCGGACTCCTTTCTCCGATGGCGACTCATGGCGAGCTTCAAGGGTTTTACAGTTGGTCCACGCTGATGTCTGTGGTCCAATGCACACGCCCTCTGTCACTGGATCCAAGTATTTTTTGCTTTTTGTTGATGATTTCAGCAAAAAGATGTGGGTGTATTTTTTGAAGCTTAAATCAAAGGTGTTTAGCATATTTCAGCAATTTAAGGCCTTGGTGGAAAAAGAGTTTGGTTCTTCTATTATTACTCTCAGGTATGACAATGGAGGGGAATTTTGTTCCAAAGATTTCTCCACATTCTGTGTTGCACATGGCATAAAGCGCCAATTCACCACGCCTTACACCCCTCAGCAGAATGGTGTAGTCGAGCGTCGCAATCACACCATTACAGAAATGGCACGTTCTATGTTGGAACATAGACATGTTCCTAAGAAGTTTTGGGCTGAAGCAATGTATACTGTTGTTTATCTTCTGAACAGATCTCCTACTCATGCTGTGAAAAAGATGACTCCTAAAGAAGCTTGGTCTGGACGTAAGCCGAACATTAGTCACCTGAAGGTTTTTGGCTCCACAGCTCATGTGTGGATTCTTGATGCTCAATGCACTAAGTTGGATTCCAAGAGCCAAAAACTCATGTTTACAGGTTATAGTGAGAACCATAAGGCATATAGACTGATAAATACAGACACTAATCGTCTAATCTTCAGTCGTGATGTCATGGTTGATGAGAATGGTGGGCTCTTCTATCAGTCTTCTCCTGTTTGTTTTGAGGATCAGCCTCAGAAAGATTTTGATTTGAGTGTTTATCTTCCACTTGGTCCACTTTATGGGAGGGATCATGCAGAGGTGCAGGTACCTCAGCAGCCGCTTCCACCATCGGTCCCTATTCAGCACGATCTGGATGTTCTTCCAGATGTCAGTTCCTCCTGATTTCGATATTGGTTCATCTACTCTACGGCCTAAATGGTGGGCTTCAATGATTGGTGCTCTTCATGATGATGAGTTACTAGAGGGTAGATCTACTCGGAATAAGAGCAAACAACAAAATACAGTGAATTTTTCTCTTATGGCCAACCTTCATAGCATTTTCGAGCCTCAAACATATACAGAGGCTAAAGGCACACCTGAGTGGGAACAGGCTATGACAGTTGAACATCATAGTCTCATGCAGAATCACACTTGGGAGCTTTCAGATCTTCCACATGGGAAGAAACCCATAGGCTGCAAATGGGTTTATAAGGTTAAGTATAAGGCTGATGGAACCCTTGATAAATACAAGGCTAGGTTGGTAGCCAAAGGGTTTTCACAACAAAAGGGCATTGACTATGAGGAGACTTTTGCTACTACAGCCAAGATGAGTACCATTCGGCTTGTCCTCTCGATAGCAACTCAGTTTGGATGGAAAGTCCATCAAATGGACGTAAAGAGTGCCTTTCTCAACGGTAATTTGCAGGAAGAAGTTTACATGACGCAACCTCCTGGTTTCAAGGTTGCTGGTAAAGAACACTAGGTATGCAAATTGGTGAAAGCACTCTACGGCCTTAAGCAAACACCATGGGCTTGGTACATGAAGATTGACCAGTACCTTATTGATCATGGCCTTCAACGAAGTCCTTTTGACTCTAATCTGTATGTCAATCGGACTAGTGATGATATCTTGTTCCTAGTTGTCTATGTTGATGACTTAATTATTATTGGCAGTTCAGATCATTTGATTGAGGAGATCAAACATAATCTTAGTCAATCATTTGACACGACAGATTTGGGACTCCTCCATTATTGCCTCAGTATAGAGGTTTGGTAGTCTATTGGCAGTACCTTCATTTCACAATCAAAGTATGCCAAGAGCTTGTTGGACAAGTTCCGGATGACAGATTGCAAACCAACATCTACACCTATAGAGAAAGGGCTGATGTTATCAGCTCAGTTGGATTCACCTGTGGAGAACGAATCAGAATTTAGGCAACTTGTGGGCAGCCTCATCTATCTCGCTGCCACTAGACCTGACCTTAGCTTTGCAGTGAGCTACATCTCTCACTTCATGTTAGCCCCTAAAGCTGAACATTGGGTTGCAATGAAGCGTGTGCTGAGATATGTGAAAGGCACTTTTGACCTTGGCATTTTATATGGGAGGTGCAAAGATCTAAAGCTGATTGGTTAGACAGACTCAGATTGGGTAGGTTCTGTTGATGACAGGAAATGTACTTCAAGCTATGTATTCAGTTTGGGTACAGGTGTAGTTACATGGACCAACAAGAAGCAGCAGGCAGTGGCTCTCTCCTCGACTGAAGTAGAATATCGAGGAGCTGTTAAAGCAGCTTGTGAGGCAGTTTGGCTTCAAAGGATGCTCACGGACATGCAAATGTCTCAAGTAGGACAATCAAGGGGTGCTGAAACTTGCCAAGAATCCAGTCTTCCATGAACGGACAAAGCATGTTGATCTTCATTGTCACTTCATTCGCCAGCTTGTTGAAGACAGATCCATAGTATTGCAGTATGTTTCGACAGAGGATTAGATTGCTGATATTCTCACCAAGTCTTTGAGCCCGGATAAGTTTGTTAGATTTAGGGGGCATCTTGGTGTAATTGATAGATTAAGCATTAAGGGAGGGTATTAGAACTAGACATGTTCCTTTTTAATGCTTCTCTTTTCTTTCAGCTATGTCTAATCACGTATCTGTGATTATCTGATTTCTTTCTGTTATGTCTATAATCACGTAACCGTGATTATTGGATCTCTAACTTTGTATTCTCTATAGTCTTTCTTTCTTCATGAATAACATTAATTCGGGATTATTCAAAATACATCTGCCTCTTACATCTGTAATAATTACAGGTAGTCATAAAAGACAAGCAACAGATCTTCTTCCCCAATGTGGCTAGAGGAGCCCAAACTCAAAATTGTAAAATCTTGGAAATTGATTGTACTTTATCCCCAGCTCCCACCTAGGGGTTCCCTTGTTTGCTAGATGAAACAGTACTAAACTATAGAAAGACCCTATGGACCACCCAGAGTCTAAATTTAGCATATTGGAAGAGAAACAGCTCTTCTTAGCTGGTAAGATCAACTTTTATGATCGATGCCTCAAGCTGTGCCATTTTATCTTACATCAAGTTGAAGGAATCTTCTACAAGCTATTAAATAAAATTGCTAATGCTAAAGAGAGATTTCGAGCATTCACTTGAGAGACATTTACTGTCAAGTAGCAGCTTGAATGTAATCTAAATTTTCTAATAACTTCCCTCCAAAAGATTGGAGATAATTTGGATGGTCACCCCTAAAAACCTGTAACCAAGATGAAAATTCTGTCTTGTGGAGTCATATTTTTCAATTTTTGCAGAAAGTTGCTAAATTGACAAAGCAAAACCCTCTTAAATAATTTAGGAAGCCCCCTCCATGAAATTATTAACATTTTAACTCCATTTTACAAATTATAATTTTAAACAGTGTATTATCACAGTGAGCCTGCCTGTGGGGTTCTGACACTGGGTAATCATCATTGCAATTGTGTAATGTCCCCTATTTGGGATATTTCTAGATTTTGCCCTAAAACCACAATTTCAATCAAAATAAGAAATGTAATACATTTAAGATTATAAATTTACCAATTGAAATGCCCTTTATAAGATATAAATCTTGGTTTAGGTCTTGCAACAATGTTAGTTTCCAACATAATCCATGAGGACAACTATTATCCATAAGAGTTAGAAATTGATAGTATTAATAATCATCCTAACATATTCCTATAGAACCATATTAGGAATTTGATAGAAACCTCGCAATCCGCAGTCTCAAGGATAGTTCTCCTTGTACTGTGAAAGCATGGAAGGTGGGCCACCCTTCCATCCCTCAGTCCACCTTGGAGGCTGGTTGTCCTTGATCAAGCCCAAGAGCACTAATAAGCCTCCCAGCCCTTGAGGCCTACACCCCTATGGGTGGCGTGCTTGATAAGAGCATGAAGACTACCTCCCTTCCACCAAGCCTGGGAGCACACATATGCCTCCTGGCCCACAAGGCTTAACCCCCTATGGGTGGCATAGTTGATGGCGGGTCTGTTGGGCCTTCACCTCTCATGAACTCGAAAGATTGATCGACCTTCCTATTTTGCAATCATTTCTACTTAATTCAGAATAGGTTAATTATATGAATATGTCATCATACATTTATCCAATAAAAATACCATTAATCATACTTAAATTTGGAAGCAATACTAAATTGGAAAGCAATACAATTACTCATAAAATCACTATAATTTCAGCAAGATTAAATATTATATTTATGACATAATTCCACACATGAACTCACTACTGCTATGCTGATAATCATAAAAGCAAAAATCTGATTACTTATATATTCCTTAATTTAGATCCAAATGCTTATTAACATTCGATGCCTCTCACAAATGAATTGTTCTCCCTTTAATATCTTCAATGGTGGGGGAAAGGCATATCCTGTCACCTATCATCATCTCTTTTAGGAAGAGAAGTATCCATTCGGCATGCCAAGCACTGCTTTGTTTGCTGTTAATTAACCTCCCCTTGAATTAAGGCCCCTCACCTTGGTGAATATTAATTTAAACAAGTATTAGAGAGATCCCGCCCCTATTTATTTCCTTTGCTTAAGCTTAGCACCCATTTTAATATTGAAACTTCATGCATTTTCCTTAGTGTTGAGAAAAGTCGGGCATGACAAATTGCTCAAACTTGTTGGTAGATTCAGCTCCATGAGATTGGCACAATAAGGCCATTGGTAGTGTTGGTGTCTAAATCACACCAAGTAGCGGGGCATTGACCTAAAACCAGCTCTCAAGAACAAAGTCGAAGCAATCAGGTGAAGCTCATAATCAAATTCGTAAGTAGCTTCCAGCCAATTGACAAGAGAGAAAAGAATCCTTGAATCCTTAGGTTCACTATGCCATTAACTTCTTTAATGGCATACTACGCTTCCCTCACTTGAAGTTGATAGAAATTTCCTCTCCACTGGCAATCAAATTTTTCTAAGGCAAGTTTTCAAAAATGCAAGTGATGATTTAAATATTTTCTAAGGCAAATTTTATTTTCCTTGGAAAATACGCCTAGAGCTCCAAGTTGATGAAATTTCTCAAGAGCATGAGCAACTTTTCTCAGCGATAAATCCAGAGGCAATGATAATTCAAGTTCTTCAAATTTTTTCAAGAAGTCAGAGCAACACGGAGTGATCACAGGCGAAGAACAATTTAAAATGATGGAAATAATATTTTTCCAAGGTTCAAAATTCAAAAAATTAAATGAACCCGTTCGTTGGGTACCCATGAATTCGAGACATTCTGACGAAAATTTGCTTCTGGGTACTGGACGTTCGTGATGAATGATGGATTTCCAGATCTTTCAAGCTTCGCCGACACTTTTTCAGTGAAGAATTTAATCAGTGCTTGAATTGTGAATTTTCCTAAGGGAGAATTTTAAATTTTCTAAGGCAAAAGTGAATAAATGAGTTTTTAGAGTGAATTTTCTTCGAACGATGAATCTAAAGGGAATTGCCTAGATGATTTTGATTAAACTCTTCGAAGATGAATTTTCCAGGGCAGATGATGAAGTTAGAAATTCGAATTCAAGTGACAGAGCTCCGACTGGTGAGTTAAAAGAAGATGAATTTAAATTTGAACTTTTCGAAAAGAAATCCTGAACGCCAGTCAAAGTCAAGTTTCTAGAAGAATAATATTCCCGACGACTGGAGACAAGTGTCAGAAACACCAGAGAGGGAAAATTCGAATTCTTGAAGTGGAGTAGTGGAGTTTAATGGCACTGGCTAAAAATAACGCCTTCTAGAATTTGAATTTTAGCTATAAAATGAGAAGCTTTTCACTCATTTTCACAACTGAGAAAGGCGAATTTGCTAAGTCTGAGTGAGCTTGAAGAGGTTCGAATTTTGCTGAGAAGTGCGAGTTGCCGAGAGGTGTTTTGCTGAGGCCTGAGTTTGCTGAGAGTTGAAGACGTCTTGAGAGCTAAAAAGAGGTACGCCATTGCTGAGTGGAGAAGTGTTTGCTGCAATTTGAAGTTGCTTGAAAAGGTACGGCCTTGTTAAGTTGAAGTTTAAAATCTGGTTTGCTTAGTTGAAGTTGCTGAAGTAGAGTTGAAAGGGACGCCTTGTATTGAGTTGAAATAGTTGAGAACTTTAAAGCACGAACTTGTTAGTGTGAGGTTGCTGGTTGGAAGTGTAAATTGAAATTGCTGTTTGCTGATACGAAGTGGTTGGGGTTCAATTTGCTGATTGCTGGTTGAAGTAAAATCATCAGAGTTCACTTAGAAATCTGTTCTAAGTGTCAAAATTCGAATTTATTCAGAGAAGAAGCTGAGGTTTGCAAACACGAAAGATATTGCAGCTTCTAGAATTCGACTGCAGCCCCTATCATGCCTTATTTTATTAAATTTAATTGCTGATGAAATGTTTGTTATGTTGCAGATGGCTGAAGCGAGGACAACCGGAAAAGACAATGGTGCCTCCAGACAAGCTGTGATCAAGAAGCCCAGCAAAACATTCACGCCGGAGACGAAGTTTATTTCAAAACTAGGCAAGTTGACGTATTAATTAACCTCGGGTCTACTAACTTGAGACCTTCAAGAACAAAATCGCTCGATTGGAAGTCATCGGCTTCGGTCACTTCGCGACAACATCAACCGGGCGGATCATGCAACCGGGCCGGTTTTCCACCGCCTATTCGTCTGAGTTGATTATGGAGTGCGCCAATTGCTACGAGAAAGAACACCGGTCGATCACGTCACCAGATGGCCAAGTACTTGCCAATCTCACTCCGGCAACCATTGGTGAAGCTTTGGGATCCCGGGTGCACAGGAACATGATTTACAAATCCAGGGAGCGAGCAGAGCGGATGTATGCTTCTGCTTTTGAACGATGCATGGATACAATTAACACTCACTGGATGAGCACTCCGAAGCCGTCTCGTACGAAGCTGCCGAAGCAGATCATAGCAGAGGACTTGAAGCAGGAATATTGTGATCTTATCATGTTGCTGAGCAGGGTTGGTGGTTGCCCTCAGTCTTATATTTTTGAGCCTTGGATGTTTTATTACATCAACCTGGTGTTAGAAGGAAAGGATTATGTCAATTGGGCTGAGATGATTAGTGATAATATACATGAGCAGCTCCTGAGTTTGCGGAGGACTAAAACGTTCTACATGAGCTCCTATCTTGTTTACATGTTGGCACGGATGACGAGGTACAGAGGAATTTCTTACAAGGAACCCATCGGTTGTGGCTCCCACCAGTTCAAAATTCATGAGGCGTGTACGCAGTTGCACCTTTCGAGCACAACCCATTATAAGCGTGTCAACGATTCATTCACCATGTACATCACGCAGGTCAGCTCAGAGAGGCTACGGCAGATCCTAGAAATGCCTGTGAGCTTCACCGAGAGGTATGGGTGCCGGTTTATACACTTCAAGATTTTCATTAGTCGCAAGGATTTTCTTCCATACCCATATAGGCCACTCTGGCAATCTAACCATAAGATAATAATGCTAGACGCTTCGTCGGCCTTGACAAAATCCAGAAGAAAAAGAAGAAAGGAGGGATAGAGTTTCCAGTTGTGATGGGCAACTCTGACGAGGTTTGTCCTTCGATACAGGCATGTAGAGAAGCTGAAAGTGAGCTTCAATTCTATCATTTTTCATATCACACAAGTAGACAACACTATGACCCGCACCATAACATCAACTGGGTGTTGTCAGAGGAATTCAAACACAAGGCCACCATTGAGGATTACTGGGCTGATGCAATTGATGAGATTGAAGTGAGGAAGAGAATGTTCTCTCGGTTGCCGATTACTCTGATCAGGGAGTGTGAGGTAGTTCCGGTTCCGGACCAGGTCAATGAGGACATGGACGTTGTTCATCCAGACTATGCAGTTGTTCGGGATACTCCACTTCCGCCTATAGATTGGTCAGAGCCCGAGGTTGCGGATCTTGATACTCTTTCCATCCTGGTTATGAAATTCACCAGGGCATGGGTTGATAGACGGGTGAGCAGATTGAAAAGTAGGTCAATTGCCTTGACCTACAACTTAATGGGAGATCACAGGACGCCCACCACAGGAAGGAAGAAACAGATCACAAGAGGACCAGAGTCCAGAAAGAAAGAAATAGTTCAGCCAGAGCCTCCACGAAAGTTACAATGGCAGCATTCCTTTGGAGACACGCCCAAGCATACGTGAGGTGTCTTTGCTCTGTTGATCGTAGGATTGCAAAGTGAATCGAGTACCGTAGATACAGATGATATTCACTTCCACGGAGGAGTCAATTGCCGTGAGTGCCAATGTACCGGTAGGATTGATCACAGGATGGACAGGGACCACATCGCACCCCGGGCTTCAGCAGAGATAGAGGCGCCATGAATGATGGCGATGATGATGATATAGTGTCAAGCCACACTCGCCCACTCGAGGGACAATGAGCCTCATTGCATCGAGGAAGAAGTGGGAATGTGCTAGAGAGGTCGAGGTACGTGGAGCGCTGTTCTTCTTCGATATACTATATGAGGTGCCCGATTGGCTTAGAGATAGAATGCGAAGAAGCCCGAGCGAGGAGATTGATCCAGCAGTTGAGATGGAAGAGCTTTTGAACCGGATCAGTGCTCCTCCACCGAAGAAGAAGGCAAGAAAGTTTTCGAAGATCTCCACGGATGAGGATGGCTCTCGCACCCTTCACGTTGCTGTCCCACGAGTCGAGTGTGACCAGAATGAAGCAGCTCCCGAAAACTATGTGGTCACCACTCTTGACTGGGACGCTTCCCATCGTACTGCATTGTTGAGGAGGCGAGCAACTCCTTCCCTGCCCTCATGATAGATTATTCAAGAAAGAAGGAAAATATAAGAAGTTGAAACGAGAACACAAGGAGTTAGTTGGATATGTTCAGCAGTTGTCTCGTTCTTGAGGGCAGGATGTACCAGTGATAGAGCCTCCAGCGGATGTACCTAGAGAGTCGATCAGCGGCTTAGTAGAGTTGGGGAGAATGGCACAGGAGGCAGACAAATGGGTCACAGGGGTTCATACGGAGACAGAGAAATTCATGGAGGACTCATCTGGTTTTCTCAGCCAGCTCTTCTATTTTGGACACGGATTGATGCGGTGGATCATGCTTGGGGCGCATGCCTCTTATCTATCGTGAGTAAGGTGATCCAGCGTCTTGAGGTGTTGAGGCGTGTGCCATTGCAGTTGCCGATTGATGGAGGTGTCATTCAAGCGAATGACCGATATGATTTCTCTCAGTGGTATTCTTCGGCTATCACAGGGCGTGGCTTCTTCGATGCAGCACAGGCGGATTCAGCCAGGGTACATAGGGCTATGGCCAACATTATAGATGGAGTTCAAAACACCTTCGAGGCCATATTTGCTAGGCGGCTGAATCCTGATGAAATAAGTTTTGATAATTTGAGGGGTTTGCTGGTTCCCTTCTTCGCAGACATTAAGACCTTTGTACAGGATGACTTTGAGAATACTGCTACATTCTCCACTTTGATCCAGAACACGCAGGACTCATTAGCTGCTTGGAGAAAATCTTGTACAAGGCACGAGCACTCAGTCACGGTGTTGGAGTTTCAGTTGGATTGTGTTCCACCTATTTCAGTTCATGAGGTTGAGGCCGTACTTGGCAGATTTGTTGAGTTGGCAGTCAGAGAGAAGGCTAATGGGAACACACTACTGGACGAGGATCTTCTAGAAGACTGAGTATGGAGCATTTATTGCATTTGCTATTTTGGGAGTGAGTGGGAATCTTTGATTCATTTAATGTACCACTCCCTATTCTGGCAGTTTTTAGGGTTAGGGCTGAGGTGGCACGATTCTGGCCACTCTATTAATTGTAACCCTAGCCGTCTTTTGGGACTTGGCTAGCTATAAAAGGGGGAGTCCCCCTCATTTGTAAGGCATTAGAATTAGAAATTAGAGATCAGAGATTAGATCAGAGCTAGAATTGAGATAGAGTTAGAGCTAGATTGTAGAGCATTTTTGCATAATTTGGAGAAGAGAGAAAGTTTTCCCTTTGAAAACTTTTGAAGAGATTGTTGTGTAACACATTTTATGATAATAGATCTTTTCATTGATGATGGAATTCGTCTAGTCATGAAATGCTAGCAAGGTTTCTTCTTCCTTTCGTATCCAAGTAGCTTAGTTCATGCAAAGTAGCTTACTTCGGTGTATGGTGTTTTATTGAGATAGCTTCGCTTTATTCCATACCACTAGCGGCTTGTTGATGATAAGTCTGCCTTGCGTGGTCAACTGGACATTATCTTGTGTTTAACTTCGGTTATGGCTTACATACTTATATGCGTTGTTCTGATGGTGTACGTATGTTAGACTGTAACTTGAATACCTTTCGTATCCCCTTTGAAGATTGCACCGATTTTGCTGAGGCTGTCCGACGGAGGCTAGGCGAAATCTGGTTGAAGTCTATTGAAACGAAGCCCCATATACCCTGCATTTAGAATAGAGTACAAATTTCTTAGGCCCTTTCCCTTTTACTTTCCGCACTTTCTGATTAGTTTTAGGAAAAAGATGCACATTGCCAAATCATACACGTAAGAATTCCCCTTCAATATCATACATTAGCTGCTAACTGCAAGAAATCTGGACAATTGTGTAAGTCCCCTCGTACGAACACAGCAATACACATCAACCAAACTGGGTCTATTCGCACTTAAGGAACCTTGGAGTTGAACATGCGAACTTTCTCGCAATCTTAGCGCATGGAATGCTTTGATCAAGAGAGAACGGAGTAGCCCAAACTATTTTGTTCTGCTGTTTGGTATGGTCACAAAAACCACATCAACAGGAAACTGGCGCTAGAAGGAGGGCCTTCAAGGATTCTTCGCAGTGAAGCAATCACATTCAAGTAAGAAGGGATTTTCATTCAAAAAGAAATTCATTGGAGAAAGAATTATCATGATTCAAGATGGTGCTACCGCATAGAGAGATATTTCCAGTGTTGCAGCCTAACTTGGGATTCAACGACGACCAAGAGGACATTCTTTCAGGGTTGAACAATCTTGCTTGGAGGACAAAGGAAAGTTACGCCCAGTATATGAGAACTTGCTTCGTGCTAGAAGAGGAAGAAGAAAAGGCCATTGAAATCCAAGTTGCAATTGAAAGGAATTTGCTCGATCAAAGACTACCACTTGCTCCCCTTCCCCGCCGACAGTAATCAGCTACATCCTGGATCGAATCAGTTCATTCTCGCCCGATAAGTTGAAAAGAATTTTGAGGTCCACGCCAAGCTCATCCAAAGATTTTGTGGAATTAGAATTGCCTACTAGAGCGAGAAATAAGAAAGAAGTCCGTCCGAGTAAAGAAGCTGAGTCAAGTGAAGAAGTGTTTTCAAACGAAGAAGCTCAGTCTAGTGAAGAAAGCGGAGAAGAGATTACAAGTCTGTTTCGAACTCCACCAAGTGTTTCAAGGTTTGCTCAACCTAAAGCCGTTCAAGTTACTACACCAGTGTTCGTTCAGCAACCAGTTCAGGTTACCACAACCCCAGTTATCGTATATCAAAGGAGGTATCCAAATCAAGCAATGGCTCAACCAGGAGGCCAACCCGCTCCTAACGGTGCTACTTGGCTCGTTACTAATCCTTCACCTCTAGAGTTTGCTGATTATCACGATATGCCAAAGAATCCGGAGCATTTCTGCACCAAGTATCAAGTCCATGATCCGAACCGTTCTGCTGAGGACCATATTAAGATGTTCGAAGATCATTTGCGAAACCGACAAATTGCATACGCAGATGTGGCATGCAGATTGTTCCCGTATTCCTTGGGAGAAGAAGCACACTTCTGGTTTATACACTTACCAGTTGGATCCATCAGGACATGGGAGCAGATGAAGGAGGCTTTCATTGGGAAGTTTGGTATTCCTATCACCCCAGTGGAGCTCTTCCGCCAGTTCACGGAGGTAAGAAGACAAGACAAAGAGCCTATCCATGCCTTCAATAATAGATTCCAAAAGGCTCTCACAAGACTACGTCCTCCGTACATGATTCCCGATGCAAGGGAAAATTATTATGCAGCCTTGGATCCATTGACTGCTATGTTCGTAAGGCAAGCTCATCCCATTCCAGCAGACATGAACCAAGCATATGCTAAGGCGGTTGAAGTAAGTCAGAATATGGGCCAAAACATAACTGGACCTTCTTTGTACACTGGCTTGGTCACCACAAATAATCAGATGCAGACTCTTGCTCCAGCATGGAATCAACAAGTTCCAACGTTGAATCCAATTCCGCAGCCGGCATATCACGTTACACCGCCATCTGATCAATTGATTCTCCATCCTGGGGTACCTCTATCCCAGACTCCGGCTACGCAGCCTGTCTATCTCCAGAACACGGTACCTGCAACAAGGACACAAGAGGAGAAAGATGAAATGAAGGAATTAGTAGAGCAAATGAAAAGGCTGTCATCTGAGGTAACTCACCTCAGAAATCAAAATAATCAAATGCAATCAATGATAAAGAATTATCAGGCACATCCAGGTGCCAATCGAGGATATCACAATAATCCTCAACAGCATCAAGATGCCCATCAAGGACATGGACACGATAACAGCCATGGGTATCGAAATAATAATCAAGGGTATCAAAAGAGGTCCTGGAATACTGGACCTAACAATGGAGGAGTTCCATCACCGCTGGATAACCCGCCGCCTCCAGAAAATCGTCCCACGGACAGAGTATTTCTGGCAGAAGCTGCTATGTCAGGATGGTGTCGGCTTCATAACACAAGTCAACACTCAGAATTACAATGCCATGAGTTTCAAGTAGCGGCTGATATCTTTAAAGGAGAAGTGAAAAGCACGGAAGGTACTGAGAATCCTCCGACTACTGGATATGAGATTGTACCAGTGCAAAGATATGACCAGGCACTAATCATAGAAAGTGTCAATCTTGTGTCCGAATATCAAAACTACGCGCCACCAGAAGCTAATTATAGATTTCCACCAGCTTCGGCTAACGGTCCCGTGGAGGCGCCAGATACTCAAGTTTATGAGGAAGCTCAAGTTTATTCAGAGGCTCAAACGTATTCAGAAGTTCAAGGTACTTATTCAGAGGAGCCATATGACCAGGGTAACTACATTTTCCCACCTCTCGATAATAGCGTATTGGTAGAAGGGAGTAGAGAGGTGCAAGCATTCCAAACTTCCGGAGGAGCAGCACCTAAGGTGTACCAGAGGACTTATCACCAGAAAGAGCCTTTGACGTCCTCTATTCCTCCGAATAACTTTGCAACCCCGCCAAATCCAAATGCAAGTAACAATCCGAATTTGCCTCGGGATTCTCCGGAGTATAGACAGCAGAACGTGATGCAGAATAGAAATGGACAACAAACTGTCCAGCAACAGCCAATCCACGTGATGCAGCGTCCTCAAAAGGACAATCTTCCAAGAGATGATATGAAAAGATTAAGTTCCTATGTGCTAGAAGAAGTGAAGAAGATAAAGGTTAGTCTTCCCTTGTATGAGTTGATGAAAATCTCTGAAGTTAGAGACACAATTTTGGGAAGTCTATATGAGACACCAGTTGCAAAGAGTACACCTCAAGAAGCACCTAGTTCATCAAGGAATCCTCCAGTAAATGTACAATCCCGTCCTGTGCAGAATGCAAACATGGTAGAGGAAGTGCCTTACGCGCCGTTCAACGCTTGGGAAGCTCCACAGCAGTCCCAAGGTTTTGTGGGGGTAGTACAAGGATCTTCAAGCGAACCTGAAAAGCCAAGGACCGAGGATAAGAGAAGAGTAAGATTCAGTTTGCCCGCAGAACAAAGGCAAGAGCAGACCCAGAAGGTCACCCGTGATAATCAAGTTTCACCATGGGATGAAAAGAATGAAAGAAAGAGCATTGTACCCGAGGAAAGGAAGAAACCAGTAGTATTCTACCAGGGGAAAGATGAGCCAGCCCCGTTCTTGGTATCAGTTAGAATCTTTGGGAAGTTATTGCACAATTGTTTGATTGATTCAGGTGCTTCTAGCAACGTCATGCCATTAAAGGTGTGTCAAAGGTTGGGTATAGTCCCGTTGCATACCACCAAGAAGGTGACCCAGCTCGACAAAACCGAAGTACCAGTGGTTGGGGAGTTAAATAATATTCATATGCAGTTGTCAGCTGATCCCCGAATCCAGAGCTGTATTGACATCTCAGTGGTCGACATACCGGATGGGTATGGCATGTTACTGAGCCGAGACTGGG
The DNA here is from genome assembly GCA_007258455.2 of Sequoia sempervirens. NCBI lineage: Eukaryota > Viridiplantae > Streptophyta > Pinopsida > Cupressales > Cupressaceae > Sequoia > Sequoia sempervirens. The sequence goes on from VDFB02037310.1 coordinate 20,564, forward strand.
CAAGAAAGCTGAATGGGTACATTGCAACAGACTTCTCCCACATGTGGCTTCCATGGAAAGGAGTCCCAAATCAAATCAAGGTTGAGAGTACACCAAGATTGAGGCTGATGATCACGGAATATGGAGAGGATAATGAAATCATGTTTATAGAGACTGACTTAGGCTCATATAGGCCTGTCAAGCAAGAAGTATTGATGCTACAAAATTCAAGTGAGGGAAAATGTTTGGAAGATACCACGAGCTCCACCGAAGTGTTGATTGAAAGTGACTCAAGCGATAGTGAAGGTGGAGGAACATTTGAGAATTTCAGGGACTTTGTCCTGAACAGTGTGAAACAAGAGGCGGAGTTAGGGAAAGATGCTTCAATTAAGAATTTGCTGCTTCCTAACTGGTGCCGAATACATGAAGCTTTTCATTCAGAAATCACTTGTGCCCTGTGCAAAGTGGCCATAGAGCAAGTTGCAAGGCTCGTCCCACCAACTTCCTTGCCAAAAGAACATCAAAAGATGAATGAGGAGAATGGTGTTGTGATAGAAGAAATTGTAAAAGATGATACCCCTCAGTCGAAGATTAAAGAAAAGACTCCAGAGGTCTGCAATCAAGAAGAGACACGTGTTCAGTCTCCCAATACCCCTGCAGATAATCAAGTGTGGACTTTAAGGTTTGATGGATCAAAGTCGAAGAAAGGAAATGGAGCAGGTTTTGAGTTGGTTAGCCCGACAGGAGAAGCTTATCTGGGTTCCTACAGGCTCCGGTTTTCATGCACCAACAACGTTGCTGAGTATGAGTCCTTGATCCACGGATTGCTCCTTGCAATTCAGAAAGGAGCCAAGATTGTATATGCCATTGGAGATTCTGACATTGTGGTCCGACAAGTAAGAAAGCAATTCGCTTGCCGTGATAAGAGACTGAACCGCTACCGGAACAGAGTCTGGGACCTGATAGAGAGCTTTGATGCATTCAACATAAAGCAAGTCTACAGATCTAAGAACACCGTTGCAAACTCTTTGGCACAAGCTGCCAGTTCTTTGGAACCTTTGGCAATGGAAGGATTGAAGAAGTTTACAGTAGAGTTGGTTTCGACCCCGGCGATCCCTGATAACATAAAGAATTTTCAAGTGTTCGAGGACGACAAGCAGATTCTGGACTTTCTCACAAACTTAGGAGTGTTCGAAGCACAAATTATTGATGAGGAAGATACTGAAGAGGCTGAATATGATACAGAAGGGATATTGAATTTGAAGACTAATGTAATCCCAAAAGGAATGGTCGAATTGGAAAGGCTATTTGACACTGACAGATTAAGCAGAAATCAAAGCACGCAAGGCAATGATTGTGAACCTGTCAATCTAGGAACAAGTGAACAAGTGAAAAACGTTTTTATTGGAAAGGTTTGTACACCCGAAGAAAAGGAAGGTATCTTAAAGGTCATGAAAGAATTTTCAGAGGTAATAGCTTGGGGATATGAAGACCTCAAAACATATGATACATCGCTGATTACACATACAATTCCACTGAAACCAGGCAGCAAGCCATTTAGGCAGAGGCAGAGGCCGGTGAATCCATTACTGGAACCGTTGATTTATCAGGAAGTCAAGAAACTTCTTTCCGCCAGGATTATTTTTCCAGTGAGGCACTCCACGTGGGTCGCCAATCTCGTGCCTGTCAGAAAGAAGAATGGAGAGATAAGGCTATGTGTCGATTTCCGCAATTTGAATAGGGCTTCTGAGAAAGACAATTACCCCTTGCCTTCATTAGATGAGGTGTTGCAAATAGTGAATGGTTCACAAATGATGTCCTTTTTGGACGGATACTCAGGCTACAACCAAGTGATGGTTGAACATGAAGATAGGTTGAAGACTGCGTTCACCACGAAATGGGGAACATTTGCCTACAGAAGAATGCCTTTCGGCTTAATTAATGCAGGGGCCACTTTCCAGAGAGCAATGGACATCGCCTTTCGAGACCTTGTCGGAAAGTGCATAATAATTTACATGGATGACTTAACTGTGTTCTCAAAGAAAAGAGGGGATCACGTTGAAGATTTAAGAAAGATATTTCAGAGATGCAGAAGATTCGGTATTTCTCTGAATGCTAAGAAATGCATATTTG
>VDFB02037311.1:0-38180 GCA_007258455.2 Sequoia sempervirens
CCTTCCTCCATTATCATCCACCCCACACGATGTCTCACTCTACATGACTCACAATGATGACCACTTTGATAATGAAGCCCCATTAGATGATGCTAGTTTTGTCACTCACCAAAATTGACCACCATTTGTCTCTCCTCCAAAATAGCCTACCTAATAATGTCATTTAATCCTAAATCGCATCACTCACATACTCCTTGACAAATATCATCATCACCCATCTTGGGGAGCTAGAGATATTGCAAGGTAGAGGATATATTATTCACATTCATGTCCCTTTATAGTCTAATTCTATTACTTTCATCCCTTTTTTCTAGCCAACCTCTTTTCTTTTTCCTACCACTCAATATTCCTTCACCTAATTTTTTATGCTTAGTCCTTCTCATATAACCCACATTTGTACCATGTATGTCTCTCTCCATTCCTCATTTTAACTATAATCACATCCCTTTAGGCAATTGATTTACCTCTTGCTCCTATTTTCCACCCTTTCAACCCCTACCCTTCACTTATGTTGCTTGATTATCTCCTACCATTATTGTCATTCCCTCTACTATCCTACCATTAACCTCACAACCCTTACCATATTCTTATCAAAACATAAAAAAAAATCCACCTCCTACTCTCAATGTCCCAACGGATACCCCTAATCCTATCATTTACCACCTAGTTCAAGAAATTTCAATAATGCAATTCTCTCATCTCCTTCCTTGTCTAAATATTGATCTTCATCCTTTGAGAGAGAGCCTTTTGTTCACTCTCCTCATAAGTCCCCCCCCCAAAAAAAAAATCTTCTCCTCATAACTGTCCTCCACACAACTCACCATTGAAATACTCCCACTCCTCCAATTCCAAACCCACCACATCAGACTCCAATTCCTCCACCTCCTCATTCTTCCCCACCTATAATTATTCCTCCATCCCCTCACACATAGCTAGAGAACCAATGTGAAGGAGATGACGACAAAATGAATTTCATTTTCCAACTCTAATTTGAAATTAAATCGATTTCATCATTTCCTACTTAATTGTTCTCCCATATATTTGACTAGGATTGTATTATAGTGATCATGTCTACCATCCTTATATGAAGAGGAAATATTTTTATCTACTTCTACTACAATGTGAGTGGTAAGCACTAAAATATGAAGGTTTATTCTAGTTTTTTAACCTCACTTTTATATCATTTTTCATCATATTTTACTAATTCCTCAATTTTTTCATCCTCCATATTTTATTTATGTTTTTTATTCATACATTAGGTGAATGGAAATTTGTCAAAAATAAGTCACTCAATTCTTTCCATGTTTTTGTTGAATGCACAAGACAACTAAGAGTGGGGGGGTAACGAGGGGGGGAGAATCAGTTGTTCATTAAAACATCAAAACACTCATTAACATTCAGATCCACATTAACATTATTAGCATTTAATTTGTTAAAGTGATTTAGCATGGAAGCAAATAACAAAAACCGAAACACATTAACACCATACACAACATAACACCAGATTTATGTTGAAAACCTAATAAGGGAAAAACCACAGTGATGATTAGCTTAGAATATAAAGTAATTATGATACCAAATACAATAGGCTCATGGCCAAAGGGCTCACTGCCCAAAAGAAAAAAGGGATCATTGTCGGATTATAAAAAAGAAGAAAGAAGATTGTTACAATGAGAAATCCATCTCAAAGAAATAGAAAATATCCACCACAACATCACTAGTACATTTGAATAGTATCTTTGAAGAATGTAGACACCTTCTGCTCATTACTTCCAGTAGTCTAACACATTAAAGCTTGCACACTTTTGCACTTCACAACTCTACACTTTGCTTCACACACACACTTCACACGGACATCCTTCACCAATTCATCACTTATTTATACCATCCTCAACCTTCAAAACATTCTCCAAGGTCAACTATGTACCTCAACCATGCAAATTCAAATTAGGTCAGTACCAAAACATTCCCACGATGGAAAGGAATGAAGGTAGACCACATCATGCCTTAACTCAAACCTAAATCCACACATACACACCACACCATGCTTCCACAAACACTGAAGCAAATCCACAATTCGTGTAAACACCCAATATCAATCAAACTCGTGTAAACAACATTAAACATTTAATTACATGCTTCCTTTGATCCAAAGATGACTCGTAGAAAACACACATCACTTGAACACAATCTAGATTATTCCATCAACACCCTAAAATCCAACAAATCCTTTGCAACAACTTTAACTTGAAGAATATACTCATCCTGTACAACACACAGTTAACCTTCCACACACTGTAACTCATGAAACCATCCTTGGAGAGCACCAAATCACAAATTGTATAAGAGAAAAATTGCACCCTTGCGATTTCCCCTACATTCTTGCTTCCACATTAGTGTTTGCTTCTTTAGCATCATGAGTAGGCTCATTTTAGCCCTAGCATCAAACTCTTTCCCTCTCAAGATGCTCCAACACCCCTTTTTAGCGACCACCCTTGTGTGTTAACTTTGCATCGGACTTTGTGCCTTTCTTGTTAGCATTGTTTTGTAGTGTGACGTGTCTAGACACTAGTGCGTCGAGCGGACATCCGCATGCCGTGCTAGCATCTTGTGACATTTCAACGCTCAGATGACCATTTCTGAGCATGTTTTCCACTTGTCACCTAAGTTTGTCGGTGGAAACGGCTCGGGATTCTCTAAAACGGCCCAAGAAGCTTCTTTTCCCTCCTTAAAAGTCCTTATTTTATTTCATTTGAAGGACTTTTTCTCCACAATTAGCTCCATTCTACCAATTTTTAGTTTCACTCCATCACTTTCTTACACATTCTATACAGCTTGTTGTAGCAGCTTTGAGCTCTCTCAAGCTTCCATTACAACACTTTTTGCAACTTCATCTCCCTCATTTTCATGCTGGTGAGCATCTTAGGATTCCATATCCCCAACTACTTGCACATTTACTTCATGATACAGGTTCTCCTCCTCAAGTGGGGTTTGCTTTTATCACACACTTATTCATGGTGTGGGTTCTACTCCTGAGTGGGTTTTGCTTTCGCCACACACTTTACACTCTCTCTTTATCTTCTTGGTTGTCCGTGGAGGTGGGAACACCAAAACGAGGGTTTGATTGAGGAAAACCCCTATACAACCCTAACATTCTCTCTAGGTATCACACTTGCAGGTTTTGAAGACATTTGCTCAGTGGAGGCTTCATTGTTCGCATGGTTGTGAGTATTTCCTTTCTTCTCCTTACCTTTGTCATTTCTATCTCTTTATCTTAGTCTTATCACTTTCTGTTATTTTACTATACTTTGTGGTATTAGCATTCGGAGTAGAAGTAGTCACTTTAGGTGTTTCTATAATAAAATCATTCTCTGACCCATATGAGATGCCTGCGCCCCTCTGAGATGCCTACACGTCGTGTTGTCGTCTGATTTTTGCGCTGACGTCCTTTGGTCGAGAGCCTATCAGTTTGTCTAGAGATCCTCTATGACCTTCTCTTTCAGATTCTATAACTTCCACGTTGTTCCATTGAGGTAATATAGGGTAGTTTTCCCCATGAGGATCTCTGAGCAAGGAGAACTCGTGAGTAGCGAATCCCCATATATCACATTTTTGGTGAACCCGACGTGAAGAACATTCTTCTTTGAAAAAATTATAATGGATTTAATATCTTCTTTTATCGGTTCAGTGTCCAACTTTGTTCAAAATATTAATCATATTCCATTCAATACATGTAATGGTGACTTGGCTCTGCCCATGTCAATCGGTATCTTTGATCCTTCTCATGATACTCCTCTTGCTTCAGAGGATGTCTTGTTGCAAGAAGCTGAAATCATTGATACCTTTCTCAATGTTACTTTACCTTCTATTCATTCCAATATACTCTCCCATAGAGATGGTGCATTTGTGAATGACGAAGTTCCCTCTCCGTCTGATGCACTCTCTTCTGGAGATGATGCATTTGTGAATGATGAATATCATCTCTGTTCTAATGTACCCTCTTTTAGATATGATACATTAGCAAATGATGAACCCCCTTCCACATCTGATTCGCCTTGGATCGATGTTGAGAATGTCTCTTTAAGTAATTATTCCACATTTGATCTTGTTTGGATTGATGTTGAGAATATGTGTTTAAGTAATCATTCTACTAGTTTTGGTGAGTCCGTAAATGTGGTGAATGTTTTCGCTATCCCCCAGGGGCCTAAGAGACCGATCATTCATGTGACTCTAGCTAGTCCCACTCCTAAAAGGGTTTGTGCTATCGATGGTGTTCTGTTAAATAGTGGATCTCCTGATCTTCCTAAGGCTCCCTCTTATAGAGCGGTAGCCTATACTTATGAGAATAGTATGAATAAACAACCAAGACTTCCTCAAGCTCCTAAACCTACAACTAAAGCACCTAGTGATTACAATCTTGTCGAGCAACCTCGGGTTACTTTAGATAAGATCTCGCTATGGGACTTGCTTTAGTCTACTCCGGTCTATCAAGGTATGTTCCAAGAATCCTTGCAAAGGATGCTCTTGCCTTCTTCCGCTAGGCCGGAAGACATTGATGCGTTGATGGCATATATTTGCGCGGGTTCACTAAATATTACTTTCTGTCCACAGGAGCTCCCACCTCTGGAAGTACAGAAGCAAGCAAATCCTCTAATGATTATAGTCAATATTAATAAGATAGGCATTAGACACACTCTCATTGATGTTGGTTCGACACTCAATGTATGTAGTATTGATTTACTACCTAAAATTAATATTGACCCATCCTCTCTTAATACTTCTTCTCTTGTCCTTCGTGGGTTCGATAATGTTGGTCGAAAATCCCTAGGCATGGTAGTATTTCCTTTGAGGTTGGGACCTGTTACTGTTCCTACCCTTGTATATGTCATGGCAAAAAAGTTTCCATGTAACCTTCTTCTTGGTAGACCGTGGATTCATGCTATGGGTGCAGTCCTGTCCACTTTGCATAAATCTATTAAGTTTATTTGTAACAATTGAGTAGTCATGATTAAGGCTAACCCTGAAGCTATGCACCTATGTGAGATAGTGGCTACTAGTCGAGCTCCAGTTGTGCCTACTCTTATTCCCTCAGTATCTTCTAGTGTGTCGATGTTTACCCCAACAGTACCTACTGCAAAGGATACTCTCGAGGTAGATGTCCCTAAAGAAGATGCTTCTGAAGCAAGGAGTCCTAAGTATGCTCCTTCCACCTCTTCTCAAAGGAATGCACGTCTTGGTGGTGATCGGGGTCCTTTAGACTTTACAGAGTCCTTCGTTGGAGAATATAAAGTTGACCTGATCCACTTAGAGCTTTCGAAAACATCATCCACACCCGTTATCAAATATTATTATTCTTTTATATCATGGAGTAGGGCAAGCAATCATTGTAATATCCTTAGTGTTGATCCTCCTTCTGAGGAAGATGATTATGCTTCAACTAAAGAGGATAGTCTCGGCAGTCCTATTAATAAGAATGATGGTGATCCCATAAAGGAGTGTGATCCCCATTGCTGGGACAATGCTCTTTATAAGGATCCACCTTTCCAAGACTTGCAAACATGTTATGGCCCTAGATTTAGGCTCGTCTCTAAATTTGGCTATGAGCATAAAGGTTGTGGGTGCAATGAACAAGGAATTTAGGTCCCTATAGAATTTGTGCCTCGTAAGCATAACTTAGGGCTTGGTTGTTTGAATGAACAATCTGAAAGGGGACCACGGTCGATTGGTGGCATGAATTCCACTCAACCTGGTTCTCGTGGACTGATTTATCCTCCCTTGTCTTCTACCTTCATTCCTTCTTCCTCTTCTTGTGAGAAGTCAAACCTTCCCCCACAGGAAAAAGGTTTGCTTCCCACTCAAACTATAATTCAAAACATTATTTATTAGTAATAGTGTTTTAATTTTTATTTATTTTTATAATTATGAACTCAAACTTAATACATGTTTATACTACAACAAATTAGACAATACATAAATTATTATATCAAATAATGTTTTCAATATATAAATAATATTTACTTTCTAATTCTATTATTTAAAAAAGATTATGTTTGAAATTCATTCTTTCATTCTTTTATAAATTATTATATTGTTAATAGATTTATGTAGTGTATGTAAGATACAAGTGTATGGAGGTCAAGATAAAGAACAAAATATTAATCGAAAATATGTTTATCAAAATCTATTAAATTATATAGAAAATCATAAATAAAAAACACATAACACATATTTTCAAAATATTTTATGTTTTAAAAAATGAAAGATTAAATAATTGTAGATTTATTATCAATATGTTTATTTTGTATGTTTTTATTTTAAATAACATTTTAATATATTTATACTATAATATAATTTATATATTATTTTATTATTTATTATAATTAACTTAATATAAATAAAAAATGCATAATTTAGATTAATACAATTAAAAATATATATGGTAAAAATGAGGCATTTGATTTTATTAAAAATAATCTTTCCATAAAAATAAGAATATTTATAAATTAATTATATAAAATAATAAAATCTATCTATTTAAAACTGATTTCTAATTCAAAAATATTTCTTGTTATCATTCTTTTATACATCCATTAAATATTGTCATAATTATTCTTATTATATATTTTTTTAAATAAATATAATTGTCTTTTAAAGGTGTCCTATCAAAATTTAATAGATTATAATAAAAAAAAATCGTTTCTATTATTTTACTTGCATACCCACTCATATTTATTTTCACATGTTGAAATGGATATTAAAAATAATTTTAATCCTTATACTTTTACTTTCTTTTTTCTGATACGTGATACTTTTACTTTATTTTTTGATATGCTATACTTTTACTTTCTTTTATTTTAATTTAAAATTTATATTTTTCTATTGTTTAACTTGTTCTAATTATTATTCAATTAAAAAATTATATGATAAAAGTGAGACATTCTATTTTATTAAAAGATATTATTTACATTATATATATTTTTTAAATAAATATAATTGTCATTTAAAAGTGTCCTATCAACAATTTAATGGATTATAATAGAAAAAATCATTTCTATTATTTTACTTGCATATCCACTCATATTTATTTTCACATGTTGAAATGGCTATTAAAAATAGTTTTAATCCTTATACTTTTACTTTCTTTTTTTTGATATGTTATACTTTTACTTTCTTTTATTTTAATTTAAAATTTATCTTTTTCTATTGTTTAACTTGTTCTTATTATTATTCAATTAAAAATATATATGATAAAAATGAGACATTCTATTTTATTAAAAGATATTATATACTTTTACTTTCTTTTATTTTAATTTAAAATTTATCTTTTTCTATTGTTTAACTTGTTCTAATTATTATTCAATTAAAAATATATATGATAAAAATGAGACATTCTATTTTATTAAAAGATATTATTTACGCAAGGTGTAATAAATTTCATTATACTAGCATACCTATCCTATCACATAGTCTATATAGAAAACGTGGAGAGATATCAATTGTAGGAATCCAAAATGACAATAATATTAATATTGTGTGTTTGTAATAATATTGCATCAAGATATATCATCATATTTACATTTGAACCCGTTTAGTTTATTTTAAGATTATTATATTATATTATATATTTAATTACTTTTTACAATATAAATAATATATATTTATATATTATATTATTTTTATATTATTAATATTATAATTCTAACCCTAACCATAATTATAACCCCATTCATAATCCTAATTCTAGTGACAACTTTAATTCTAATTATAAATCTCATTAAACCCTAACCCTAACCTTAATTGAACCCTACCTCTAATCTAACTTTAATCATTATTTTAATTGAACCCTACCTATAATTGAATAAAAACCCTAATTATTTATCCTAATTGAATTTTAACTCTTACTCATAAACTTTATTTAGAACCCTAATCCAAAATGAAAACCAATTGAAACCTAACCCTAATTAAATCTTAACAATGATTAAACCCTAACCCTAATCATAATTGTAGCCCTAGCCATGACCTTAACTTGTAATTCCTAACCCTAACCTTAAGCTTAATCGAAATCCAACTTTATCTTTAGTTGATTTATTATACAAATCACCATTACTTCAATTATTTCTACTCTATGTCTTGGGCAACTAAGAGATCATGATGAACCAAACAATATCTTTAAGTGACAATTAATATTGTAAAAATTAGACTTAAAAGAAACTTCATATAAAAACTTGAATGAGTTATCTATACAATTTGAAAAAGGGTGTAATATAATTTCTAATAAATTAAATTTAGTTTATGGACTTCTTAGAAAAAAAAATTAAATAAATTTGGTGAAAAGGTGTCATTCTCTTCTCCTAAGTAGGGGAAAAATATACAATTTCTCTTCAAGTTATAGATATAAGAATGACAAATGAATAGGTGTTATGTATATTTGGGTGATTTTTGTAAAATTTAAAAATATTGTGAATGAACTTTTAATTTGACATTTTAATTTATTAAAAAATTAAAATTTGACCAACTTAAATTTGTCATTTTTCTTTTATGAAATTCCATCTTTTAAAAATTTATAAATAATTAAGTTTAGAATATAAAACATCTTTTTAAGATTTAAAAATATTTAAATGATTTGAAATTTGTTAATATTTATATATAGAAACATATATATAAAAAAATAAAAAAATTGAAATAAAATAAATTTAAATGTAACATTACATATAACAAGCTCTGTCCTTTTAAATTTTATTGGACATTATTTTTCTTTATGTAATAAAATTAAAAAAAAAATAAAAGAATATAAATTAAAAAATAAAAAAATAATAATAATAATATGAAAGCATTAAAAAATACACAATTGGATGTATTGGTGTTACGCCAATAACCTCCCTCAGCTGCCCAGCTCGTACCGAATGCTAATTAATTAGCAGGCTCTTCCGCCAGATTTTTCATCGCTTTTGGTTTTACGCTGCCAAAGCCATGCGCCTGCTGATTTGACAAAGCATGGGAGGTGCATGGTACTGTGTGGGGCGGTAGAAAGTTCTGCAGGATAGTAACATAGTGGCGAGGTAGGTATGAGGGTGCCTGGCCATCCATATGGACATCATGCCCATGCATCTATGCCCCCGTGCATTCCTGGGGTTGGATAGACGCTGCCTAAAAAACTGTACTGCTCTGAGTTTTTGTTTTTTGGCAGAAGAAAACCGGAATTCATGGACTCAGTTCAAGAGCTTACAGAGAAAAATCAGAGCAGTAGAAAACAATTGTAGAAGAAAACAGTAGGAGCTTACAAAGAAAGGTTAAAAAAGATCATTCTAAATAAGTGCAAATCCACAAGACAACTAAAAGTTGCTGATAAGATCCGCCCTAAATCTTTACACAGCGCTACCATTTTTCGCCTTTCTTCCATGGGTTTTTCACCACAAACCAAAGCCACACGTCATTTCTTCTGCAAATCACATTATTGTTTTGGTATTTCTTTTTTCTGTCGCTGGTTGCCTCTTCTACCTATTACCACACGGTATAAAATAGGGATAATTTTGGCGCCAACTTTAAAAGTATGAATGAGAGTTCTGACAACGAGCAGGATGATTTTGCGTAATTCTCAGAATAAAATTATTTCTTGTGATGTTGCCTCTTTTTGGCATGTGCTTTTGTCTTTTACAGCATGTTATTTCTTTCTTTTTTTTCATGGAGTTCATCTACAAATTAATTGTAGCTACTCCTCACCGAGTATGAGCTTTCTTGGGCTGAACCTCTTCTACTAAGAGCCAAAGACTAAGGGATATCCGAGGTTTGGCTAAAAGCCAAATTCGTGTGGGGCACAGTTCCACACCTTTCACTCAGCAAGACTTGATCCTTGTGTGCTCATTAAGAATTGATGGTTATTCCATTTTTTCATTTTTGCTATCTTCAAGGCCGATTTCTTCTTTTATCTTCCACACCTTTAAAATTTAAGCATCCAATTCATCGATTTTCACTCTCCAAAATATAGTGCAAGTTGGTTTTGAGTATTTTAATTTTATTTATTTATTTTGACTTTTTTTAATAGATAAATTTTCCTCGTGTCTATTCTCTCATAGATCCACAAGATGCCATATATATCAAGTTCTCAATGATTATAATTACACATGTTCATTATCTCGAGATTGTATTCCTAATGTAGATTAGTACTCTATTATCTTATTGCTTCCTCTCATTTCTATGAGACGTCAACATTATGTTGATTAATACAATCTCATTAATTTATGTCTATGTCGTTCTCAATAGTTCATCAGTTTCTTTTGTTCGCTTGGATTACCTTTCTTTGTGATAACAAGATTAAGCCACCTCTATCATAATAGATAATTAAATATAATATATGATTCGTTGGTCCTTCATGTCTATTTGTTTGTCTTCAATTAATTCTTAAAGATTTACTAAATTGTTTCACATTTCTTTTATCTTTGGGATTTTAAAAAATCAACTCTTTGATGCAATTATAATCGTCATTTTTAAATTTTAAATATTTTCATAAGATTGACAATAGACGTGTATGTTTATTAGAGAATTTTTCAATCTCTGCAAGTTAAGTTTAGTTATAAGGTATAAATTATTAATTACAAAACCATTCTTGTTTAATATTAGGGGTTGTGATTATGATTAATAAAAAAATAAGATATAAATCTTCAAGGAGATTTTGAGCTGGGTAAGTGCAAGATAATGAGACCACTTTGAAGGAAAAAAAATGTATGAACCAATATCCATTCTCTAAAACATGTATATACACTTTTAAGAAACAACAAAAATATTACCATTCAAAGTCTCAAATGTAAGTGAATATCAATTGAAACAAGAATACAAAAGAAATGCATATTTACTTAGTATTGGATGTCTAATATGAAAAGCATATTTTTCTTTTTCAAAGTGCATGTAGCTAGTGTACTATTGGTAAACATTACATGTTTCCCTAATATAAAACTTAGTAGGTATACATTTATAGTAAATGTCTATTATATTTGAATTCAAATATCCCTTGCCTACAATTTTGCCTTGGTTTTAGGCTTGGAAATTTGACTTTAAATCCTAGACCTACAAGTACGATGGCATGGTAGCATCTATTAGTAAAACTAACTTCAATAATGATGACCTTATTTTTAATATTTTTGACAAAATTAAAACTCATTATGAATGAGACTAATCTACTTTTCAAATTAACTTGATGTTAAATTTGTTTTCTATTTATTTATTATTTTTTATATGCAAAGCCTTATGAAATTGAAATGATATATTGCTATTTTTTAAATAATATTTTTAAAAATAAATTATATTTGACTAATCTAGACATAACTCTTACACATTAAAATATAATTCAAGTGGTACAACTACTTAAGGTCAAATTATATGAGCTATACATGGGGGATTTAAGTTTACAACATAATCCTACTAAAATATTTATTAAAAAATATTTACTAAAAATTACAAAAAATAATAAAGAATATCTAAATGAAACTTCAAAATCATACATGTATTTCTTTAGGTATGAATATTGAAATGACGAAAAAAGTAGTCAAATGAGTAATTTTGTCAATAATGTGCTATAATTTGCTTATATTACTCAAAAGTCAAAATAATGCAGTGATGTTTTATGGAATATAAAATGCAATCATGTTTCTTAAACCAAAAAATATGATCAAATTTTATATATCATCAGAATGTGATCGTGTTTTGATAACATAATAAGGAAAAACTCAATTTCTCATTCAAAATTGTGATAGGAAGATAAAGAATGCATCTTCTAAGCAAACCTTGATCACATTTTATCAAATCCAACTCTATCCCATGTTTTTTAGTAATGTCATATTCATGGAGAGGTAAGTAGGAAATATTTTCATATTTTTATGTTTGGATTTTCATATATTTGACTATTTTGGAATACATTTATAGATGAATAAATGTCAAAAGAGATCCCTACATCATCCCAATCTCCTTGTACACTTCTAACAAACTCTAGGAAATTTAAAAGGAATTATTAAGGCATTTCAAACAATTTTTTTTTTAACTTGTATTATAAGTCTCATCATTAAAGACATCCATATGAGACCTAAATCAATCATTACTTGCTTCATTATTGGAATAAATGATGAAACAAGTTCACTCATTCATGAGTAAAATAATGGAAAATTCATAGAGATTCACGCTTCCAATATTATGTGACAAACTTATCTTACAATGAAGTGAATGAAATATATATGACAAAAGTCTAAAATTGTGAATTTTTTATTGATACCAAAACCAATGAACCCCTTCGAGTAGCTTAAAAATGTTTCCCAATTCATTGATGGAATCATCTCAATAAAAAAGAATAAATTTTGAGATGGATTGTGAATGGTCTTTGAATATCCTCCATGTAACCACTAGGTACCATTATAATTTTTTAGAAAACATTACTAAGTTTTTCCTTCATGAAATTTTCAATTATTTTTATATGAAGGAGTTTTAGGGTAGAGGTGGAGGCTCTACCCAAGATAGAAAGGGAGCTCACTGAATACAAAACCCTCAACTAAGATGACTAACCCAAATAATTATGCATTATGTGATGGTGCCATCAATAATCAAGGAGACTATGGAGGTGCAGATTCTCCATGCCATTAATAGTCTCATTGACAACCTTATGCAACATGCCAAAGATTTCCCAACCTTGTGATTAAATAGATGGTTAAGCAAAAATACCATTGAGTTTTAGTTCTCCTACCCCCCAACCATGTTATAGTTATTGTCATTTTTTCTTTGGCCAACACCATGTTCCATAGAGTAGAGGATACCACCTCCTATGAGTACAATCACAATCATTATAGATGTATAGGGAGAATAGAGGGTGATCAAAAAATATAGGGGGATGAGGTAGATTATATGGTGATCAATGGTAACCTCTTATAACATTCATTTGGCAATCATGTACACATATTTTAATATGAATTTATAATATATTTTATATTTTATACTTTAAGTTTTAATGTGAAAATTGATGTGTAATTATAAAATTGAATTAAAATTGTGCATTTATTAAAATATGTTTTAGGTTCTAATATCATAGGAATGTACATCATCAATCATCTCGCTAGCACCATCCAACATACTTGTTGATATACATGTCAATTATGGTGTTGGCTTCATTGAAGTACATTGTAGCATATTTTTAAATTATGATTTTACAAAATTTGATGTACTTGAGTTTCTTCATTAAATCTATTCTTTTTAAGCTAACGAGTTGAACTGTCATGCCTCTTGGTTTATGAGAAAAAAAATGGATTTTAGTGTTGCTACAATAAATTCATCTTCAATGTGTCTAACATAGGGGGTTTGAATCACATGATGAGGTGTCTATGTACAAAAAGAAATTGGAAGATGTTAAAAAACTACAAGGCTTAATGAGGTACCTATGTATAAACAAAAAATTCTCATATAAACAAACAAAAAGAAAAAATATCATGGGAAAAACTTCTCTCCAAAAGAGAAAAAATAAATATAAACACATACATGTGAAAAAAAAAAAAGGACTCATCATGTCCCCCTAAGTATTGTTGTCACATAAGTATAATCAAAATCCCCTATAGGAGAGAAAATGAGAGATGATGAACCTGATGCAAAGTAGGGGTGGAAACTAGACAATTAATACCATACTTCACAACAATAGACTCACTCCTTTCTCAAAGTTCAAAGGAAATCATGTTAGGGTAGACTTCTTCAACAAGGGTAGTCATTTATCCTTCAAAGAAACAAACCATTCAAGGGTAAAGACAACCCACAAACACCCACAACTACTCTTTGGTCTCTAACCTATCTAAGTCACTCTAATAACCCTTGATAAGAGCTTTCACACATCAACCGATGACCTTTCCTTCACAAACTACCTCTTTTCCCTAGTAGCTTTTCAAAATGACCTTTTCAAACATAACTTGCAAGGAAGGCATCACATCCAAAATGTAAGTACAATTATAGATACCCTTTTGTCCATTTAAAAACATACCTCAAAATCAGATATGGTTCCTTTGTATGGACTAGGTCAAAAATTAAGTGTCCCACTTACAACTAGGCCTAATGGCTTGAACCAACTTGGTAGCAACAGGGGTTTTGAACTCCAAAAACTATCTTTGCATTCCAATTCCCTAAACACATCACACATAGCTTAAAAAACCAATTCCCATCAGTTAGAACAATCTCCAAGAACTTTTCAACAACTACTTAAGCCTCTAGGGTTTTTAAGGCTTGATATATGAATGCACTAAACCACTACAATGCCTCCACACGTGCGGGCCTCCACCCCTATTCCTACAAGTTTGAAATCTTAAAATACATGTCCTACACAATCCATTCCACCGAGTTTGAGGGGTTTTCATTAGTGGAATGGAAAGATATGCATGTTTCTTGCTCTCAAGTTACCCTATTTAGGGATTTAACCAGTTTGGAAAGAAATGGCTCTAAATTGCTCAAATCTTAAGGAAAATGAATGGGACAAAGTGCAACAGAAAGTAGATTCCATATACCATCATCCGCAATTGGTTTGAGGTCACCACAGGATTGTATAGATCCATACAACACAATGGAGCAAGGAAACATTAAAATTTATAGAAAATAGAGTTCCTTTATTATTTTCACTTCAATACTTCAAAAAACAACTCATGGTCGATGATACAGGGCATTTTAAGGCATGCCAACCATCACCAAATGGTTAAAAACAACTTTTCAAGCTATAACTATTCATCTTCCAATTTGACAACAAAATGTAAAAGTTGTTTGCGCAACTTTGACAACATTGACACTTTTTGCAACAAGACCCTAATACACCTCAAAATGACTCAAACACATAAGAAATTGTCTTGGAAGACCTTATTACATGCAAATGAATCAACCAGCACAAAATATCAACTCTTGAACCCCTTGGAGGCATGAAAACCTGGGTGCCCCTACACCAGAATCTCCCCATAAGGAAGGAGCTCATGTGCCAAAATTGAATGCCCAAAGAAGAATATTGATGATTCAAAATTGAAAAACAATGTTCCTCACCCTAGAAAGAAAAAAATCCAATGACCATTGTAGAAGAAACTCCCTAAAAATATATGAGAGAAAATTTCTCATGATGTGTCCCTTAGAAAATTTCTCAGGTGTCCATATCTCTAAACAAAAAAATTCATATCAAATGAAGAAAATCCAAACAACCATGAATAACCCTATACAACAACTTCCAAAGGAAATGATGAAGTAATTATAGGTGGTTTGTAGCAATCATCAAAGAGGAATTGAATATCCTCAATCATATACACAATATTTATAATGCATGACTCAACAAATAACTCTACAGTGTATGGAAAAAACTCATCCCACAAAGATGAAACTGAAAGACTAGAAGCATCATGTTGAATTGAATTGATCTTTGAAGATGCATGAGTTGGAGGAGGTGGATTCTCATCACAATTATCATGAACAAGGTAGATGGAATCATATATAGGCTAAAGTGACCAAAATTATCCTCAAATTGATCTACTTGAGATGCATGAGAGTGTAATACAGCCAATCATGTTGCAAGATCATCAAGAGGAAAGTGTAAGAATGCATATATAATTGAGATGCATGATCAAATGTCCCAATTGCAATTATCTCTCTACTCTGCAAGTCTCTAATAAGAACTAAATCAAGTGTGAACTCAACAAACTTCCTTGCCCCACTATGTGCAATATGATAGATAGAAAAGAGATTGGAGGATATTGAAGGGACATAAAGTACATCACAAGATGTCTTATCATCAATATAAATGGTTCCTTTTATGTTATTACTCATATAATTTTTGTTCCCCATCACTATGTGTGGTGAAACATAAGGATCATATGAAGAGAACATACATAGAGATGAATCAATATGATATGAGGATCCTAAATAAAGAAGTCATCAACTTTCATGAGGAATAGTGGATGCAAAGAGTGCATAGCCTTTCATCTTTTCTATAATACTTGCCACACTAGCTAACCTTGACTATGTAGGTTTGGACAAAGAGGATTTTATAAAATGGCATAGATGAAAGCAACTAAATATGATTCTTCTATATAAGTTGTTTCATCTCATCAATCCTTTTTGCATAACATGATGCTCATCATGTCTTGAATTTTCACAATACACACTCTTTGGTCTCTCCTTTTTAGTTGATTCCCCCTTAGAAGAGGGATAGGACTCAAAGGTATCCTATAAATTATATTCATTTTCTTGTTCATTCTTCTTGGAATCCTTGTATTTGTGTTTCTTGGCTTTTCTACTTCAAGCATTTTGATCTTTGGTGCCTTGTGTTGCAATAAGAGCTTGTGGTTTGGAAGAATTCAACATGCCCATCTATACCAAATTTATCTTCTCCCTTGTGAGTGATGAAGAAAAAGCATCAAGTGAATACATATTAAATATAGTAGAAAGTGCATCTTTTGTAGCATAGAATGTAGAAATAAAAATTGAATAATTAGGACCAAGCTTGGAAAGGATAGAAATAATCAATTGAGAGTCTTCTTTATCAATACCACATTGTGATAACTATAATTTAAGGGACTTGTGTTTGGTGAAGAAGTCTTGGGTTTTATCAAAATCTATAAGATTCAATCCATTAAATTTATTCTCTAACTAAAATCCTCTCAATGTATCTTGCTTCCTGAATCCAATTGAGTTCATATATAATTGAGTGTAGTGAAAGACTCAACATGAATAGGAGATAAAGAGACATAGACATGCACAATGTCTCAAAATCTCCATCACATTTATTAAACCATTTTTTCTTCTTTGCAACTCCTATCAGTTCAAATTATGTATACACGGTCACTTTATACTTGACCATTATTTTTTAGATGAATATATTTATTTTTCTACCCATAGCAATTGTATGGAGTGATATTTTCACTCTTAGGATACCATAAACCATAATCCATTGTAGCCTTTAGATATCTAAATATCCTTTTTACTGCCTTGATATGAGTTACCTTAGGCACTACTTGGAACCTAGCCACCATCCCTATTGCTTGCATTATATCCAATTTGGATGTAGATACATACAAAAAACTACCAATCATTGACACTATACAAGGTTTGATTTGACAAAGAAGATTCATCATCCTTACTCAATTTACACCCAGTAACCATAGGTGTACATACTGGTTTGCATTCTTTTATCTTAAAATTACTCAACATCTCTTTTATGTATTTGGTTTGAGAAATGAATATACCTTTTTCTGATTGAGAGGTTTGTAAACGAAGAAAGAAAGAAAACTCACCAAGAATTGACATTTCAAACTCTTTCTACATTGCATCCTAGAACTCTTTGCACATTGCTTCATTGTTCCCTTCAAAGATGATGTCATCAACATAAACAACAACAATCAATAACTAATCACTTTGTATTTTTATGTACAAATTATTGTCAGCACTACCTCTCTTGAAACTTTGTGCAGATACTTATACAATGTGGAATACCATGCTTTGGTGGTTTGTTTGATTCCATACAAAACCTTTTGTAGCCTACACAAAATAAATCTAATTTGTTTGAAGACTGAAACACTTTTGGTTGTTCAATATAGACTTCTTCTAATTATCCATTCAAAAATTCAAATTTGACATCCATCTGATATACCTTGAGGTTCGTCAATGTTGATAACACCAAAAAAATTCTAATTGCTTCTAGCCTTGCTACCGGAGCAAATGTATCTTCAAAATCAACTCCCTCAACTTAAGCATATCCTTTGCATACAAGTGCAACTTTATTTTGGATCAATTTTCCATCTTTATTCAACTTATTTCTAAAAACCCATTTGGTGCCAATGACATTTTTATCCTTAGGTCTTGGAATCAACTCCCAAGTTCCATTTCTCTTAATCTGATTTAGCTCATTCTCATGACCTCTAACCAACCTTTTTCTTTTCTTACCTTTACATAAGAACTTGGTTCAATAGTTGATAGTAAAGAAAAGTGTAGTTGTTGATTTTCTATCTCAATTCTTCTCCTAGTCTAAACTCCACTATCTTTATATCCTATAATTTAATCTTCAGAATGGTATTATGAACATACTTGGCTAGAGTCTTTGTAATTGTACTTTTGATCCTTCATCTTTATTGCAAATTAAGTCATCATTGTCTTCTTCATCTGGAACCGGAATAGTTTGTATTGTCTCATCAACACTCACATTGAAACTTTTCACAATCCTTCTCAACCTTTTTTTATAACATCTATATGCCTTGCTTGTCATAGAATATCTAAGAAATACACCTTCATTAAATCTAGAATCAAACTTACCAAAATGTTCTTCATCCCTTTTGATGTAACACTTACTTCCAAATATTCTAATATGCCTGAGAGAAGTTGGTCTTCCCTTCCACAATTCATATGGTGTCTTGGTAGTCTTTTGTCTAATTTGGGATATGTTCAAAATGTATACTGTTGTCTAAACCACTTCTCTCCAATACATATTTGACAACTTTGCTTCACTTAACATTGTTCTAGTTATCTCTTGTATAGTTTGGTTCTTCCTTTTAGTGACTTTTCTTTTCTAAGGAGTTCTAGAAGCATAATATCATCTATGGATCCCATGCATCTCACATAATTCTCCATATCTATTGGCATGAATTCTCTACCTCTATCTAATCTTAAACACTTCATTGTTCTTTTGGTCTCATTTTAAACCATTGCCTTAAATTCTTTAAACTTCTCAAAAAATTATGGCTTCTCTTTCAAAAAATTAATCCAAGTCATTCTAGAATAATCATCAATAAGCTTGATAAAATACCTATCACCTTGAATGCTTTTTGTCCTCACTGGTCCGCATAAATCTATATGAATTAGATCTAATGGCCTTGTTGTAGAATATTCCTTAGTAGGAAATTTGCTCTTCGTTTGCTTTCCTTCATGACATGGTTTGCAATTGGTAGATGGAGTCTTCTCTATCTTTCACATATCTCTTACCCTTCCTTTTTGAGCTAATCCTCACAAGATCATTGAAGTTGATATGCCACAACCTTTTGTGCCAAATCCAAAGCTCTTCATTTTGAATGAAAAAAAAAATCGCATTGACCTCACTGAGATGATTCACATCACTATCAATCTAGGTTCCTTCTACAACTAACTCAACGATACTAGTTTTTATGATTTCACAACCTTTGGCATTAAATGTGAGATTATAACCTTTATCACACATTTGTATTACACTCATAAGCTTGTGTTCCAACCCTTCTACAAGTAGTACATCATGAGGTTTTATCTTTTCACCATCAAGACTCAAAGTAATTTTACTAGCAATCTTAGCAACTAAGTTATTACCAAAATTTATAGCTCCTCCGTCAAACTTATTGAAGTGCATGAACTTACTCTTAGCTCTAGTCACGTGACTTGAACATTCAATATCAATTATCCATAGATTCTTCTATTTTTTAGCATATAATGTAGTATGAGCCACCATGGATTTATTTGATCTTTGTCCTTTTGATTTCTTCCAAACCTTTTCGATTTTACCACTCTGACTTGCCAAGTTATTTCCTTTTGTATCCTACATAGGAGGACTGACAACATTTTTTCTACAATTTCTAGCAATATTTCCAAATTTGTTCAGCTTATGATAGATAGTATTAAAATTAAACAATGGTGCAAAGACTTTTTTGCTAAAAAAGTTATTTCTTCTTTTCAAAATCTTCCCACAATTCACAGTATTATGACCAAATTTATTACAATCAAAATAGTAACTATAAAAAGAATGATTGAACCTAGTATTATATCCTTGTCCTCTTGAAGATTATCTTCTGGATCTTCTATTTTTTCTATCCACTTGGATTAAATCATCGTCCACCATCTTTCTTTCCTTAGTTGTCACAACCTTTTCAAATTTTGAACTCTTGGATCCATTCTCTTTTGGACTCTCGCCAACTGACTTCATAAACCACTCAGTCACCTTGTTCTTTTACATATCAATAAACCCAATGTCGGTTTTAATATGTGGTGATCTTTGAATTTCTATTACTGATCCAAGATTCAATGCTCTTCCCAAACTTCAAATTTAGCTATCTTCTTTCCTTTTCTAAAATTTTCCTTTATGACACAATCTCTGCATCAAGTTTTTCACAGTCCTTATCTCCTTTCAACAAATTTTTAGTCATAACTTCTTCAATCCTCTTTTCATCTTCCACATGAATCTTCAAGTCAATGACTAGATCTTCTCTGTCTTCTCAAGATTCTGAGATAATTTGTCTTTAACTTTCACTTCTTCAATAATTCTCTTCTTGAGTCTCTTAATTTCTTTTCTAGTACAAAGCAATTTTCCACATGATCCACTTCATCATCTTCATCATTTTTGAAATTCATTCTTGCATCACCTCTAGTATTTGCAATAGCCATAAATAGTCCTGTTTATCCTTCATTCTCGGAAGTGACTTGGACATCATTGTCAAATGAATAGTTTTCCTTATTAATGAAGAAACTTTTAATTCTTCTAATCTTTTCATTTTGGAAATGACTTCTTTCCATTCTTTTGATCATCATTGTTAGAATATTTGTATGGACACTTAGCCATGAAATTCCCTACTTCACCATAATTAAAAATTTTGAAAGGAAAATTACCTTTATAATTTTCAAACCCCTTTGTAACTTTTTGACAATTTTCTTCCTTTGGATCTAACTCATCTTCTGAATTTGGATCATCTTGCTTCTTGGAAACTTTGAATGCCGCCTCTTTTCTTATAGATTTGTCACTATCAATCCTCATCTCATAGGTAGTCAAAATTCCATTTAACTCATCCATAGTTAGTGATTCAAATATTTATCTTGGTTTGATGGCTAGTTGCATCTCCCCAACCTAGAATCCATCGTGATTCACCATAGGTAGCCATAATCAATCCTTGGAAATGCTATATCTTGAATGAAAGTGAGCTTTAAGACCCTGCAAAAACACAATAATGTTGCTCCAAAACTTCAACCTTGCTTGTTACTTGCTCTAGAATGCTCTTGTGAAAGAATTCTTGAGTGCTTGTGAATGCTTTGATCTTGAAATTTATTTCTCTAGATGGAAATAATGACTTGGAAGCTTGTTTATATAGGCAATACACCTAATTTACCATTATTTAGATCTCAAATGCCAACATAAACCAAAATTTTGAATTAAAAATTTGAATTTCTCACTCAAACCCTAAAAATGGGCCACATGGGACTCATACACCACTTGTGGTGTATTGGTTCCACCTAGGGGGACTCATATGCCCAAGGTGGCATATGAGTCCCCCCTAGTTTTTTGGGGTGGGCCAATGATGAGTTGTTAGAAAATTTAATGCTTTTGTTGATTTTGTAAGGATTTTAGTCAAAATAAGCCTTGAGATTCAAAATAAAGGGCTGTAGGGGCTTATTAATTATGATTTAAAGGGTCATAAATGCAAGGGTAATAAAATGGGTCCAGATTAATTGATAAATTGTACCATCTCCAAGAAGGGAGTACAATTTATGTCATTACACATGGAAAACAACACTGAAACACTAGTTCACACACTAGTGAAAATATCTCACACTTCACAACAATCTAGAAGCCCAAATTCTAGATATAGCAACTAATAACAACCATGAACAACATATATGATCTGTACATGCATAGCCTCAACACAGAAGAAACACAAAGCACATTCTGAACACTTGCACAACATTGTTTTCTTTGTTTATCAAATTTTATCAAATTTTATCAAAAAACACTTGGAAACCAAGTACCAGAGATATCATTTCAACTCATTACCTCATTCCAACACATCTTCAGACGCTTACAACAAAAAGATAGCTCCATGTACTCACAACACTTTCTCAATATTTCAACTATAGATGCACAACCTACAACAACTTGTTTTCCTCTTTTTCACAATTTTCTCAATATCCTCGACATCCTCATCATTCAATACACTTCAACACATAGTTGACATCAATGACAACAACAACCAGTAGACATCATCATGTTGACATCAATGACAACACCTTCATACTTGCAACAATTACATGTATGGATTAGTTTGTTATGGTGCACTTTTGGCAATACTATCTCATTGTGGCATATTTAGATGTTTTATGATCAAAGTGTTTCAACTTATTTCTCCCATAGTTTTGGCTAGATTGTTATTTTTCATAATATTATTAAAGGGCATAGATAGGATAATATATGGTTCACTTCCAAATTTAACTCTAACATTGAAGTGGCTTTGTTTTATTTTGATGGTCTTAACGGTTTTGAGTTTATTGTCATAGAACTCTAATGCCATTTTGATGTATTGGAGTGATTGTAACCTATTTTATTACTACCTTTTAGGCATTTTTTATGTTTTATTCCTTCAAGGATTGTAGTTGTCCTTGTCAATTGTTTTGTTTTTTCTATCTTTCTACCCTAATTGTTATATATATTTTATATCTTTGTATTCAACTATGCTCAATTAAAAAATAATAATATTCCTTTAACTTTGAAAAAGTGGAAATAGGTTGTGAAAGGCCTCTATTGTTGTTTACTCTTCTCCTCTCACAATCAAACCTTCACTTCCTTGTCATCTTCACACTTTCCTTCACCCAACTATTAACACTTGTATAGAGATGGAGTCCCTACATCAATGTATGAATACACAAGTATCTAGGTGGAAAACAATCTTTGCATGCCTACACATCTCATCCTGAGACTCTCCAATACATCTAAGGTATCCATAGTAGCATTGATATGTAATTCATGGGTTCATCTAGGGGAGAGGGGCCAATAGTTGGATGAGGTCCTATTGTTGGTACAATACTTATCATTAAATAGGATTTAGTCTTTCATAATATTTATTATGTATCGCCAATAATTAGTCCATATGTAAATCATATGACCAAATGTTCATTAAGACAAATCCTTTTATGAACACATGAGAACTTATAAATGTCATAAAAAAATCACAAATACATAGATTAACAAGTGAAATAAATACTTTTTTGATTCATATAAAATGTCATAACTATCTCATATAAGTAAGTCATTTATAAAATAAACAACTCATCCAAATAAATATTGTTGTTATGTAGAAAAATACTATTCTTATGTGCATAAATGTTGAGGTGGCAATGTATATGCATTGGAGTGTTTCATATTATATGCTTGTCCTATAACACATAAAATGTGAACATAATAAATACCTTGTATTTTATTATAAAATGTGAAAGATTATGGAAAAAAAATTATGATAAGGGGAATATAAATAATAATGTATTATTTTTATAACAATAAATAGTATTTTTGTGTTCAAGTATTAGGTCATTTGTATTGGATATAAAGATAAGAAATAACAAGATTAATGATTATCAAAAATATTGAAATCATTTTTGTTACATATAATTTATATTTTAAATATTTTTCTAATAATAAATGATATTTTTTTGTTCAACCATTAAAGATTCTATGATTAAATGTTGATTGAATTTTCAAAATTCTTTTAAAGAAGACTTCTCTTTAAAGATGTTCATGTGGTGGATTTATGATGGGAGACTTGGGAACCTTGATACCATTTCAATTTGTAAAAGTGAAAATACCATTTATAATCGCTACATGTTACAATGTTAAGCCCCACAAATAGGTGGCTGGGTGGTCGTGATTTCTAGTTGGAGGGCTCGTGGGAATCAGTTTCTTCTCATGCCTTATTCTCTCAGTACTTATTGTATTTTATTACCCCTCAATTGTTATCGAGGTGGAATTTGTAATATGTAATCATACTTGTTGGATTTACCTCATTCGGGGAATGAGCGTTGTAATCATGATTGTAAATTATATTATTGGAATCAAGTGGTATCTCATACTCTTGGATGTAAATTATTATGAATGGTATGTATGTGAACTTTATTTGTTAAGTAATTATATGGTATGGTTTTAATTAATGTTTCGTGTTTGGTTTAAGTAACACAGTCTCGTAACCCTAGGGGATTGGTTGGCAATGGTTAGTGAACTTGTATGTTAATTGTTCTTATTTCAAAAAAAAAAAATAGTTCGTTTGTTTAGTAAATTGCAACTTTCCCTAGGGTTGCGTGGCGGGGCATTACAGAAAAACTCAATTTCTCATTCAAAATTGTGATAGGAAGATAAAGAATGCATCTTCTAAGCAAACCTTGATCACATTTTATCAAATCCAACTCTATCCCATGTTTTTTAGTAATGTCATATTCATGGAGAGGTAAGTAGGAAATATTTTCATATTTTTATGTTTGGATTTTCATATATTTGACTATTTTGGAATACATTTATAGATGAATAAATGTCAAAAGAGATCCCTACATCATCCCAATCTCCTTGTACACTTCTAACAAACTCTAGGAAATTTAAAAGGAATTATTAAGGCATTTCAAACAATTTTTTTTTTAACTTGTATTATAAGTCTCATCATTAAAGACATCCATATGAGACCTAAATCAATCATTACTTGCTTCATTATTGGAATAAATGATGAAACAAGTTCACTCATTCATGAGTAAAATAATGGAAAATTCATAGAGATTCACGCTTCCAATATTATGTGACAAACTTATCTTACAATGAAGTGAATGAAATATATATGACAAAAGTCTAAAATTGTGAATTTTTTATTGATACCAAAACCAATGAACCCCTTCGAGTAGCTTAAAAATGTTTCCCAATTCATTGATGGAATCATCTCAATAAAAAAGAATAAATTTTGAGATGGATTGTGAATGGTCTTTGAATATCCTCCATGTAACCACTAGGTACCATTATAATTTTTTAGAAAACATTACTAAGTTTTTCCTTCATGAAATTTTCAATTATTTTTATATGAAGGAGTTTTAGGGTAGAGGTGGAGGCTCTACCCAAGATAGAAAGGGAGCTCACTGAATACAAAACCCTCAACTAAGATGACTAACCCAAATAATTATGCATTATGTGATGGTGCCATCAATAATCAAGGAGACTATGGAGGTGCAGATTCTCCATGCCATTAATAGTCTCATTGACAACCTTATGCAACATGCCAAAGATTTCCCAACCTTGTGATTAAATAGATGGTTAAGCAAAAATACCATTGAGTTTTAGTTCTCCTACCCCCCAACCATGTTATAGTTATTGTCATTTTTTCTTTGGCCAACACCATGTTCCATAGAGTAGAGGATACCACCTCCTATGAGTACAATCACAATCATTATAGATGTATAGGGAGAATAGAGGGTGATCAAAAAATATAGGGGGATGAGGTAGATTATATGGTGATCAATGGTAACCTCTTATAACATTCATTTGGCAATCATGTACACATATTTTAATATGAATTTATAATATATTTTATATTTTATACTTTAAGTTTTAATGTGAAAATTGATGTGTAATTATAAAATTGAATTAAAATTGTGCATTTATTAAAATATGTTTTAGGTTCTAATATCATAGGAATGTACATCATCAATCATCTCGCTAGCACCATCCAACATACTTGTTGATATACATGTCAATTATGGTGTTGGCTTCATTGAAGTACATTGTAGCATATTTTTAAATTATGATTTTACAAAATTTGATGTACTTGAGTTTCTTCATTAAATCTATTCTTTTTAAGCTAACGAGTTGAACTGTCATGCCTCTTGGTTTATGAGAAAAAAAATGGATTTTAGTGTTGCTACAATAAATTCATCTTCAATGTGTCTAACATAGGGGGTTTGAATCACATGATGAGGTGTCTATGTACAAAAAGAAATTGGAAGATGTTAAAAAACTACAAGGCTTAATGAGGTACCTATGTATAAACAAAAAATTCTCATATAAACAAACAAAAAGAAAAAATATCATGGGAAAAACTTCTCTCCAAAAGAGAAAAAATAAATATAAACACATACATGTGAAAAAAAAAAAAGGACTCATCATGTCCCCCTAAGTATTGTTGTCACATAAGTATAATCAAAATCCCCTATAGGAGAGAAAATGAGAGATGATGAACCTGATGCAAAGTAGGGGTGGAAACTAGACAATTAATACCATACTTCACAACAATAGACTCACTCCTTTCTCAAAGTTCAAAGGAAATCATGTTAGGGTAGACTTCTTCAACAAGGGTAGTCATTTATCCTTCAAAGAAACAAACCATTCAAGGGTAAAGACAACCCACAAACACCCACAACTACTCTTTGGTCTCTAACCTATCTAAGTCACTCTAATAACCCTTGATAAGAGCTTTCACACATCAACCGATGACCTTTCCTTCACAAACTACCTCTTTTCCCTAGTAGCTTTTCAAAATGACCTTTTCAAACATAACTTGCAAGGAAGGCATCACATCCAAAATGTAAGTACAATTATAGATACCCTTTTGTCCATTTAAAAACATACCTCAAAATCAGATATGGTTCCTTTGTATGGACTAGGTCAAAAATTAAGTGTCCCACTTACAACTAGGCCTAATGGCTTGAACCAACTTGGTAGCAACAGGGGTTTTGAACTCCAAAAACTATCTTTGCATTCCAATTCCCTAAACACATCACACATAGCTTAAAAAACCAATTCCCATCAGTTAGAACAATCTCCAAGAACTTTTCAACAACTACTTAAGCCTCTAGGGTTTTTAAGGCTTGATATATGAATGCACTAAACCACTACAATGCCTCCACACGTGCGGGCCTCCACCCCTATTCCTACAAGTTTGAAATCTTAAAATACATGTCCTACACAATCCATTCCACCGAGTTTGAGGGGTTTTCATTAGTGGAATGGAAAGATATGCATGTTTCTTGCTCTCAAGTTACCCTATTTAGGGATTTAACCAGTTTGGAAAGAAATGGCTCTAAATTGCTCAAATCTTAAGGAAAATGAATGGGACAAAGTGCAACAGAAAGTAGATTCCATATACCATCATCCGCAATTGGTTTGAGGTCACCACAGGATTGTATAGATCCATACAACACAATGGAGCAAGGAAACATTAAAATTTATAGAAAATAGAGTTCCTTTATTATTTTCACTTCAATACTTCAAAAAACAACTCATGGTCGATGATACAGGGCATTTTAAGGCATGCCAACCATCACCAAATGGTTAAAAACAACTTTTCAAGCTATAACTATTCATCTTCCAATTTGACAACAAAATGTAAAAGTTGTTTGCGCAACTTTGACAACATTGACACTTTTTGCAACAAGACCCTAATACACCTCAAAATGACTCAAACACATAAGAAATTGTCTTGGAAGACCTTATTACATGCAAATGAATCAACCAGCACAAAATATCAACTCTTGAACCCCTTGGAGGCATGAAAACCTGGGTGCCCCTACACCAGAATCTCCCCATAAGGAAGGAGCTCATGTGCCAAAATTGAATGCCCAAAGAAGAATATTGATGATTCAAAATTGAAAAACAATGTTCCTCACCCTAGAAAGAAAAAAATCCAATGACCATTGTAGAAGAAACTCCCTAAAAATATATGAGAGAAAATTTCTCATGATGTGTCCCTTAGAAAATTTCTCAGGTGTCCATATCTCTAAACAAAAAAATTCATATCAAATGAAGAAAATCCAAACAACCATGAATAACCCTATACAACAACTTCCAAAGGAAATGATGAAGTAATTATAGGTGGTTTGTAGCAATCATCAAAGAGGAATTGAATATCCTCAATCATATACACAATATTTATAATGCATGACTCAACAAATAACTCTACAGTGTATGGAAAAAACTCATCCCACAAAGATGAAACTGAAAGACTAGAAGCATCATGTTGAATTGAATTGATCTTTGAAGATGCATGAGTTGGAGGAGGTGGATTCTCATCACAATTATCATGAACAAGGTAGATGGAATCATATATAGGCTAAAGTGACCAAAATTATCCTCAAATTGATCTACTTGAGATGCATGAGAGTGTAATACAGCCAATCATGTTGCAAGATCATCAAGAGGAAAGTGTAAGAATGCATATATAATTGAGATGCATGATCAAATGTCCCAATTGCAATTATCTCTCTACTCTGCAAGTCTCTAATAAGAACTAAATCAAGTGTGAACTCAACAAACTTCCTTGCCCCACTATGTGCAATATGATAGATAGAAAAGAGATTGGAGGATATTGAAGGGACATAAAGTACATCACAAGATGTCTTATCATCAATATAAATGGTTCCTTTTATGTTATTACTCATATAATTTTTGTTCCCCATCACTATGTGTGGTGAAACATAAGGATCATATGAAGAGAACATACATAGAGATGAATCAATATGATATGAGGATCCTAAATAAAGAAGTCATCAACTTTCATGAGGAATAGTGGATGCAAAGAGTGCATAGCCTTTCATCTTTTCTATAATACTTGCCACACTAGCTAACCTTGACTATGTAGGTTTGGACAAAGAGGATTTTATAAAATGGCATAGATGAAAGCAACTAAATATGATTCTTCTATATAAGTTGTTTCATCTCATCAATCCTTTTTGCATAACATGATGCTCATCATGTCTTGAATTTTCACAATACACACTCTTTGGTCTCTCCTTTTTAGTTGATTCCCCCTTAGAAGAGGGATAGGACTCAAAGGTATCCTATAAATTATATTCATTTTCTTGTTCATTCTTCTTGGAATCCTTGTATTTGTGTTTCTTGGCTTTTCTACTTCAAGCATTTTGATCTTTGGTGCCTTGTGTTGCAATAAGAGCTTGTGGTTTGGAAGAATTCAACATGCCCATCTATACCAAATTTATCTTCTCCCTTGTGAGTGATGAAGAAAAAGCATCAAGTGAATACATATTAAATATAGTAGAAAGTGCATCTTTTGTAGCATAGAATGTAGAAATAAAAATTGAATAATTAGGACCAAGCTTGGAAAGGATAGAAATAATCAATTGAGAGTCTTCTTTATCAATACCACATTGTGATAACTATAATTTAAGGGACTTGTGTTTGGTGAAGAAGTCTTGGGTTTTATCAAAATCTATAAGATTCAATCCATTAAATTTATTCTCTAACTAAAATCCTCTCAATGTATCTTGCTTCCTGAATCCAATTGAGTTCATATATAATTGAGTGTAGTGAAAGACTCAACATGAATAGGAGATAAAGAGACATAGACATGCACAATGTCTCAAAATCTCCATCACATTTATTAAACCATTTTTTCTTCTTTGCAACTCCTATCAGTTCAAATTATGTATACACGGTCACTTTATACTTGACCATTATTTTTTAGATGAATATATTTATTTTTCTACCCATAGCAATTGTATGGAGTGATATTTTCACTCTTAGGATACCATAAACCATAATCCATTGTAGCCTTTAGATATCTAAATATCCTTTTTACTGCCTTTTACAATGTTAAGCCCGACGAATAGTGGTCACTTCGTTCACGAGGAATGAAGATATAAATGTGTAGATTGAATGGGATTCGATGAGATTTGTGTCTGAACTATATTACAGTAGCACGGAGTGGAGAGATCATAATAATCACAATAATTTTAGACATCGGCGCAAAATTTTCAATGAAGTGGAAGAAACGCGGAATATGTGAATAGGTGAGATTTGAGTGTGAATGATGTGAGAGGTGAAAGCATGTGAAAGATTTTGATTTTTCAAAACGTCCATAAGATATTATTGTACTTCCACGCGGTTTCCAAAACAAATCGAAGCTACTCTATCAATATACGTAGGCTCTTCATCATTTCTTCCGCAAATCAATGTTCTAGTTTGGGTCATTTCTGCGCCAGCTTTAAAGTATGAATGACATTTCTGCCAAATAGCAGGATGATTTCTGCGTAATTCTCAGAATAAAATGCTTTTTCTTTATTGTGATGGTCCACTGTCAGATTCTGCTCTACTGTCGTCTACGACACGTTATTTCTCTTTGACATGCTTTCATATTTGTGAAGGAGAAATGCAGAATCATGTGAATTCCTTTCGTACAAAAAGATTGTGATTTTTCAGAAACGTCTTGAAAAAAAATTGTACTGCTCTGAGTTTTTTTTAATTGGAAGAAGAAAACCGGAATTACAAAGTTAAACAGCTCACAACTGTAGAAGAAAACAGCAGGA
The DNA here is from genome assembly GCA_007258455.2 of Sequoia sempervirens. Taxonomy (NCBI): domain Eukaryota; kingdom Viridiplantae; phylum Streptophyta; class Pinopsida; order Cupressales; family Cupressaceae; genus Sequoia; species Sequoia sempervirens. The sequence continues at coordinate 30,040 of VDFB02037311.1, forward strand.
GCTTACAGGGAAAGGTCAAAAAAGATCATTCTAAATAAGCGCAAACCCACAAGACAGCTAAAAGCTGCTGATAAGATCTGCCCTGGATCTTTACACAACATTACCTTTTTTTCGCCTTTTTCCACGGGTTTTTCAACACAAATCAAAGCCACGCATCATTTCTTCCACAAATCACGTTATGATTTTGGTATTTCTTTTGTCCGTCATCGATTGCCTCTTCTATTACCACACGGTATAAAATAGGGATAATTTTGGCACCAACTAAAAAGGTATAAATGAGAGTTCTGCCAACTAGCAGGATGATTTTCCATAATTCTCAGAATAAAATTATTTCTTTATTGTGATGTTGCCTCTTTCTGACATGTGCTTTTGTCTTTTACAACAGGTTATTTCTTTTTTTTATGAAGGTCATCTAAAAATTATTTGTAGCTACTCATACAGTGTATGAGTCTTCTTGGGCTGAACTCTTCGGCTAAGAGCCAAGGAACGAGGGGAATCCGAGGTTTGGCGAAGAGCCAAATTTGTGTGGGGCACGATCCTGGCCACATCCCCTATGATGTCAAAGCTTTGCACTCAGCAAGACTTGATCCTTGGTGGGCTCATTAAGAATTGGCGTTATTCCACTTTTAGTTTTATTATCTTTATGGCCAATTTCTGCTTTTATCTTCCACACCTTTAAAATTTAGACATCTAATTCATAGATTTTCACTCACCAAAATATAGTGCAAGTCGGTTTTGAGTATTTTAATTTTATTTATTTATTTTGACTTTTTTAATAGATAAATTTTCCTCATGTCTATTCTCTCATAGATCCACATGATGACATATATATCAAGTTCTCAATGATTATAATTTCACATGTTCATTATCTTGAGATTGTTTTCCTAATGTAGATTAGTATTCTATTATCTTATTGCTTCCTCTCATTTCTATGAGACGTCAACATTATGTTGATTAATACAATCTCATTAATTTATGTCTATGTCGTTCTCAATAGTTCATCGGTTTCTTTTGTTCACTTGGATTACCTTTCTTTGTGATAATAAGATTAAGCCACCTCTATCATAATAGATAATTAAATATAATATATGATTTGTTGGTCCTTCATGTCTATTTGTTTGTCTTCAATTATTTCTTAAAGATTTACTAAATTGTTTCACATTTCTTTTATCTTTGGGAGTTTAAAAAATCAACTCTTTGATGCAATTATAATCATCATTTTTAAATTTTAAATTTTTGTTTCTTTCCTCTCATCTTGTCCTTGTTTTTCTCTTTTTCAATTTTTCATGTGTCTAGATGTGTGTTGTTTTGTTCTGTCTCCTTCCTTATATTTATATACATATATTATTTTCAAATAATTTTTTGATCTTTTGGGTTTCTTTCATCCTTCTTCATTGTTCTTGGTCTTTTGTCTTTTTGTGTCATTTTATTCTTATATTTTTTATTCTTTCTTCTTTATTTTAATTTTTTATTTTATTTCTATTTTATTTATTTATTTTTTGTATTTATTTTTTTATTTTTTATTTTTTCTTTCTTGGGCAATGTGCATCTCAACCTTCCCAAACTCTCCCTCTCCTTTAATTTATATCCAAGTCTGCTGGCTCTTTTTCACTTCTCTCTATCTGCTTCTCATCCTGATGATGGATCATGGAGTATGATCCGAAACGTTGATCCAAAAATTCGCACACAGTTTTTTCCAAAATTCTACATACAAAACCATTCTTGTTTAATATTAGGGGTTGTGATTATGATTAATAAAAAAATTAAGATATAAATCTTCAAGGAGATTTTGAGTTGGGTAAGTGCAAGATAATAAGACCACTTTGAAGGGAAAAAATGTATGAACCAATATTCATTCTCTAAAACATGTATATACACTTTTAAGAAACAACAAAAATATTACCATTCAAAGTCTCAAATGTAAGTGAATATCGATTGAAACAAGTATACAAAAGAAATGCACATTTACTTAGTAATGGATGTCTAATATGAAAAGCATATTTTTTTCTTTTTCAAAGTGCATGTAGCTAGTGTACTAATGGTAAACATTACATGTTTCCCTAATATAAAACTTAGTAGGTATACATTTATAGTAGATGTCTATTATATTTGAATTCAAATATCCCTTGCCTACAATTTTGCCTTGGTTTTAGGCTTGGAAATTTGACTTTAAACCCTAGACCTACAAGTACGATGGCATGGTAGCATCTATTAGTAAAACTAACTTCAATAGTGAAGACTTTATTTTTAATATTTTTGACAAAATTAAAACTCATTATGAATGAGAATAATCTACTTTTTTTCTATTTATTTATTGTATTTTTAAATGCAAAACTTTATGAAATTGAAATGATGTATTGCTATTTTTTAAATAATATTTAAAAATATATATATATTTGACCAATCTAGACATAACTCTTACACATTAAAATATGATTCAAGTGGTACAACTACTTAAGGTCAAATTATATGAGCTATACATGGGGGATTTAAGTTTACAACATAATCCTAATAAAAAAATTATTAAAAATATTTACTAAAAATTACAAAAATAATATAAAGAATGTCTAAATGAAACTTCAAAATAATATGTATTTGTTTAGGTATGAATATTGAAATGACGAAAAAAGTAGTCAAATGAGTAATTTTGTCAATAATGTGCCTATAATGTGCTTATATTACTCAAAAGTCAAAATAATGTAGTGATGTTTTATGGAATATAAAATGCAATCATACAATGTGATAGCGTTTTGATAACATAAAAAGGAAAAACTCGGTTTCTCATTCAAAATTGTGATAGGGAGATAAAAAATGCATCTTCTAAGCAAACCTTGATCACATTTTATCAAATCCAACTCTATCCCAAGTTTTTTAGTAATGTCATATTCATGTGGAGATGTAAGTAGGAAATATATTCATATTTTTATATCAAATCATGTTTGGATTTTCATATATTTGACTATTTTGGAATACATTTAGAGATGAATAAATGTCAAAAGAGATCCCTACATCATCCCAATCTCCTCGTACACTTCTAACAAACTCTAGGAAATTTAAGAGGAATTATTAGGGCATTTGGAACAAAATAAATTTTAACTTGTATTACAAGTTTCATCATTAAAGACATCCATATGAGACCTACACCAATCATTACTTGCTTCATTATTGGAAGAAATGATGAAACAAGTTGACTCATTCATGAGGAAAATAATGGAAAACTCATAAAGATTCACACTTCCAATTTTATGTGACAAATTTATCTTACAAAGAAGCAAATGAAATATATATAACAATAGTCTAAAATTGTGAATTTTTTATTGATACCAAAACCAATAAACCCCTTCCAGTGGCTTAAAATTATTTCCCAATTCATTGATGGAATCATCTCAATAAAAATAATAAATTTTGAGATGGATTGTGAATGGTCTTTGAATATCCTTCATGTAACCACCAAGTGCCATTATAATTTTTGAGAAAACTTTACTACAAGTTTTTCCTTCATGAATTTTCAATTATTTTGATATGATAGAGTTTTAGGGTAGAGGTGCAGGCTCTACCCAAGATAGAAAGGGAGCTCATTGAATACAAAACCTTCAACTAAGATGACTATCCCAAATAATTATGCATTATGTGATGGTGCCATCAATAATCAAGGAGAATATGGAGGTGCAGATTCTCCATGCCATTAATAGTCTCATTGACAACCTTATGCAACATGCCAAAGATTTCCCAACCTTGTGATTAAATAGATGGTTAAGCAAAAATACCATTGAGTTTTAGCTCTCCTACCTCCCAACCATGTTATAGTTATTATCATTTTTTCCTTTGGCCCACACCATGTTCCATAGAGTAGAGGATACCACCTCCTATGAGTACAATCACAATCATTATAGATGTATATGGAGCATAGAGGGTGATAAAAAAATATAGGGGGTGAGTTAGATTATATGGTGATCAATGGTAACCTCTTATAAGATTCATTTGGCAATCATGTACATGTATTTTAATATGAATTTATAATATATTTTATAATTTATACTTTAAATTTTAATGTGAAAATTGATGTGTAATTATAAAATTGAATTAACATTGTGTATTTATTAAAATATATTTTAGGTTCTAATATCATAAGATGGTACATCGTCAATCATCTCGCTAGCACCATCCAACATGCTTGTTGATATACATGTCAATTATGGCATTGGCTTCATTGAGGTACATTGTAGCATATTTTTTATTTATAATTTTACAAAATTTGATGTACTTGAGTTTCTTCATTAAATCTATTCTTTTTTAGCTAATGAGTTGAATTGTCATGCCTCATGGTTTATGAGAAAAAAATGGATTTTAGTGTTGCTATAGTAATTTCATCTTCGATGTGTCTAACATAGGGGGGTTGCATCACATGATGAGGTACCTATGTACAAATTTTTTTTGGAAGATGTTAAAAAACTACAAGGCCTATTGAGGTACCTATGTACAAACAAGAAATTATCTCATAAACAAACAAAAAGAGAAAATTTCATGGGGAAAAAATTCTCTCCAAAAGAGAAAAAAGAAATAAATGCATACATCTGATAAAAATATAGGACTCATCATGCCCCCCTAAGTATTGTTGTTGTCACATAAGTATAATTAGAATCCCCTATATGAGAGAAAATGAGAGATGATGAATCCCCCCATAAGGAAGGAGCTCATGTGCCAAAACTGAATGCCCAAAGAAGAATATTGATGATTCAAAATTGAAAAACAATGTTCCTCACCCTAGAAAGAAAAAAAATCCAATGACCATTGTAGAAGAAAATCCCTAAAAATATATGGGAGAAAATGTCCCATGATGAGTACCTTGGAAATTTTTTCAAGTGTCCATATCTCTGAATAAAAAATTTCATATCAAATGAAGAAAATCCAAACAACTATGAAGAACCTTGTACAACTTCCAAAGGAAAAGGATGAAGTGATTACATGTGGTTTGTAGCTATCATTAGAGATGAATCAAATATCCTCAATCATATACACAATATTTATAATGCATGACTCAACAAATAACTCTACAATGTTTGGAAAAAACTCATCCCACAAAGATGAAACTAAACGACTAGAAGCATCATGTTGAATTGAATTGATCTTTGAAGATGCATGAGTTGGAGGAGGTGGATGCTCATCACAATTATCATGAACAAGGTAAATGGAGTCACATATAGGCTCAAGTGACCAAAATTATCCTCAAATTGATCTACTTGAGATGCACATGAGATTGTAATTCAGTCAATCATGCTGCAAGATCATCAAGAGGAAAGTGTAAGAATGCATATATAATCAAGATGCATGATCAAATGTCCCAATTGCAATTATCTCTCTACTCTGCAAGTATCTAATAAGAACTAAATCAAGTGTGAACTCAATAAACTTCCTTGCCCCACTATATGCAATATTATAGATAGAAAGGAGATTGGAGGATATTGAAGGGACATAAAGTACATCACAAGATGTCTTATCATCAATATCAATGGTTCCTTTTATGTTAGTACTCATATCTTTTTTGTTCCCCATCACTATGTGTGGTGAAACATAAGGCTCATATGAAGAGAACATACATGGAGATGAAGCGATATGATATGAGGATCCAAAATCATGAATTCATCAACTTTCTTGAGGAATAGTGGATGCAAAGAGTGCATAGCCTTTCATATTTTCTATAATACTTGCCACACTAGCTAACCTTGACTATGTAGGTGTGGACAAAGAGGATTTTATAAAATGACATAGATGAAGGCAACTAAATATGATTCTTCTATATAAGTTGTTTCATCTCATCAATCTTTTTTGCATAACATGATGCTCATCATGTCTTGAATTTTCACAATACACACTCTTTGGTCTCTCCTTCTTAGTTGATTCCCCCTTAGAAGAGGGATAGGACTCAAAGGTATCCTATAAATTATATTCCTTTTCTTGATCATTCTTCTTGGAATCCTTGTGTTTGTGTTTGTTGCCTTTTCTACTTCAAGCATTTTGATCTTTGGTGCCTTGTGTTGCAATAAGAGCTTGTGGTTCGGAAGACTTCAACATGCCCATCTATACCAAATTATCTTCTCCCTTGTGAGTGATGAAGAAAAAGCATCAAGTGAATACATATTAAATCTAGTAGAAAGTGCATCTTTCATAGCATAGAATGTAGAAATAAAAATTGAATAATTAGGACCAAGCTTGGAAAAGATAGAAATAATCAATTGAGAGTCTTCTTTATCAATACCACATTGTGATAAATATTATTTAAGGGACTTGTGTTTGGTGAAGAAGTCTTGGGTTTTATCAAAATCTATAAGATTCAATCCATTAAATTTATTCTCTAACTAAAATACTCTCAATGCATCTTGCTTCCTGACTCCAATTGAGTTTATATATAATTGAGTGTAGTGCAAGACTCAACATGAATAGAAGATCAAGAGACATAGACATGCAAAATGTTCCAAAATCTCCATCACATCTATTAAACCAATTTTTCGCCTATGCAACTCCTATTGGTTCAAGTTATGTATACATGGTCACTCTATACTTGACCATTATTTTTTAGATGAATATATTTATTTTCCACCCATAGCAATTGTATGGAGTGAAATTTTCACTCTTAGGATACCATAAACCACAATCCATTGTAGCCTTTAGATATACAAATATCCTTTTTATTGCCTTGACATGAGTTTCCTTAGGCACTACTTGGAACCTAGCTACCATCCCTACTACTTGCATTATATCCAATTTGGAAGTAGGTACATACAAAAAACTACCAATCATTGACCTATACAAGGTCTGATTTGATAGAGAAGGTTCATCATCCTTACTCAATTTACACCTAGTAACCATAGGTGTACATACTAGTTTGCATTCTTTTATCTTAAAATTACTCAACATCTCTTTTATGTATTTGGTTTGAGAAATGAATATACCTTTTTCTGATTGAGAGGTCTATAAACCAAGAAAGAAAGAAAACTCACCAAGAATTGACATTTCAAACTCTTTCTACATTGCATCCTATAACTCTTTGCACATTGCATCACTGCTCCCTCCAAATATTATCTCATCAACATAAACAACAACAATCAATAACTAATCACTTTCTATTTTTATGTACAAATTATTGTCAGCACTACCTCTCTTGAAACCTTGTTGCAAATACCTATACAATTTAGAATACCATGCTTTGGTGGCTTGTTTGATTCCATACAAAACCTTCTAAAGCCTACACAAAATAAATCTATTTTTTTGAAGACTGAAATACTTCTAGTTGTTCAATATAGACTTCTTATAATTATCCATTCAAAATTTCAGATTTGACATCCATCTGATATACCTTGAATTTCTTTAATGCTGATAACATCAAAAAATTTCTAAATGCTTCTAACCTTGCTACTGAAGCAAATGTATCTTCAAAATCAACTCCCTCAACTTGAGCATATCCTTTGCATACAAGTGTAACTTTATTCTGGATCAATTTTCCATCTTCATTCAACTTATTTCTAAAAACCCATTTGGTACCAATGACATTTTATCCTTAGGTCTTGGAACCAACTCCCAATTTTCATTTCTCTTAATATGATTTAGCTCTTTCTCATGGCCTCTAACCAACCTTTTTCTTTTCTTACCTTTACATAAGAACTTGGTTCAATTTTTGATAGTAAAGCAAAGTGTACCTATTCATTTTCTTTCTCAATTCTTCTCCTAGTCTAAAATCCACTATCTTTATCTCCTATAATTTAATCTTCAGAATGGTTATTATGAACATACTTGGCTAGTCTTTGTAATTGTAATTTTGAGCCTTCATCTTTATTGCAAATTAAGTCATCATTGTCTTCTTCATCTAAAACCTCAATAGTTTGTATTGTCTCATCAACACTCACATTGAAACTTTGCACAATCCTTCTCAACATTTTTTTATAACATCTATATGCCTTGCTTGTCATAGAATATGTAAGAAATACACCTTCATCAAATCTAGAATCAAACTTACCAAAATTTTCTTCATCCCTTTTGATGTAACACTGACTTCCAAATATTCTAAGATTTCTGACAGAAGGTTGTCTTCCCTTCCACAATTCATATGGTGTCTTGGTAGTCTTTGGTCTAATTTGGACACGGTC
>VDFB02037313.1:0-10494 GCA_007258455.2 Sequoia sempervirens
AAGGATATACCCTACAAACAGACCTTCTAAAGGTCTACTAGATTCAATCTCTAACTTTACTTCCTAATACAATCTATCAATAGGAAGTGCTGCTAATATTTGACCTCTCAAATCTACTTCAATAGTAGTAGCAGAGATCTCATGTCGACGACGACTAAGAGCGTCAGCCACTACGTTCTCTTTTCCTTGAACATATCTCACTTCAAAATCGTATTCACACAAGAACTCCATCCACCGTCTTTGTCTAGCATTCAAGTTAGGTTGCGTAAAAATGTATTGTAGACTATGGTGATCAGTATGAAGTTCAAAACGATGACCTAATAAGAAATGCCTCCATCGAACTAATGCATGCACTACTGTAGCTAGTTCTAAATCATGTGTGGGATAGTTTAATTCGTGATCCTTGAGTTTGCGAGACTCATAAGCAATCACACGCCCATCTTGCATCAGAACTGCTCCCAAACCCTCTAAGGATGCATCCGTGCAAACCACAAAATCATTAGTAGGATCAGGAACAATCAGTATAGGCGCATTCATCAACTTTTCTTTAAGTGTCTGAAAAGCTAACTGACACTGCTCTGTCCAAACAAACTTCTTCCCTTTTCTCTGAAGAGAAGTAATAAGATGACCGATTCTAGAAAATCCCTCAACAAACTACCTATAATAACCAGCTAGACCCATAAACCTACGCACTTCACCTACATTGGTGACGCATTGCCAATCTACAATAACCCAGATCTTGAAGGATCCACAATACCTTTCCAGTTCTCCAGATGTCAAAGTATTTTACTCGGTTCAGAAAGAAAATCACACTTCTTCAGGTTACGCATACAATTGATTTTCCCTTAAGCATTGCAATACCTGTCTCAAGTGTTCTTCATGCTCCTTCATGTTTCTCGAATAGATAAAAATATCATCAAGAAATACAAGGACAAAGCGATCAAGGTATGTACGAAAAACACCATTCATTAAACTCATGAATATAGATGGTGTGTTTGTTAACCCAAACGGTACTACTGTGAATTCGTAGTGCCCATAACAAGTACGAAAAGTAGTTTTATGAATATCTACTTCAGCAATTCACAATTGATGGTAACCAGATTTCAAATCAATTTTAGATAACACATTAGCTCCCTTGATTTGATAAAAAAGATCATCGATTCTAGGCAAAGGATAACGATTCTTAATTGTAACCTTGTTCAATGACGATAGTCAATGCACAGTCTAAGTGACCCATCCTTCTTCTTAACGAAGATGATAGGTGCTCCCCATGGAGACACACTTGGACAAATGAACCCCTTTTCTAATAGTTCCTCTAACTAGATACGAAGTTCCTCTAACTCCTGAGTCGTCATTCTATATGGAGCTCTAGATATAGGCTCTACTCCTGGAACTAGGTCAACTCTAAAATCAATATCTCTCTTCGGTGGCATTCCAAGTATATCATCAGGAAACACGTCATCGAATTCCCTAAGAATAGGATGATCATCAAGAGATACCTCTTGACTCTCACCTTCTTCTAGATCAGTAATTATTGTTGCAAACAGTTGACAACCCTGACGAAGACATCTCTTTAATTGCATAGCAGATATCATCCGCAAAGAGATAGGTCTTTGTACACCTATGATTTCCTCTTTCGCACCTAAATCATTAATGCAACTAACGGTCTTAAGTCGACAGTCAATCACAACATGATGAGATGCTAACCAATCCATACCTAGAACTTGTCATATGATCCTAAAGGTGTAACATGAAGATTTGCTAAGGTAGTTAACGCACCAATTCTAAGTTCACAGTTATGTACTAAGTTCTCTACCGCTACTTTCACCCCAGAGGTGAATTCAACCTGCCACTTACCACCTTGCTTTACTGCCACAAGACCACATCGGTCAATGATGGTCGGTGAAATAAAGGAGTCGGTAGCTTCAGAATCAAAAAGAATGGAAACACTGACACCATGTAACTTACCTGAAGTCTCGACCACTGTGTTCTGTTGATCGGCTTGGCGGTCATTAACTGCAGCATATACTGTATGTGATCATCCTGCATCACCTACTGTAGGCTCTAAAACTATAGGTCGGGGCCCAAAACCAGTAGAACCTCTCATCGAACACTGCCTAGCAATGTGTCCCTGCTGTCCACACGAGTAACAACCTGTGCCTCTACCGAATCCTCTGCCACCCGAAGGTGCATTGGATTGCTAGAAACTACCCCTACTGACAGTAGACTGAGCACTCTACGTAGGCTGATCCTACCTATTGCACTTGTTGCACCACCAGTTGCGACCCTTTCCTATTTGTGGACTATTACCTTGTTGTGGTTGTGGATTATTATTCTTTTGAGGTGTACGTTGCTGCTGTTGCTGCCCACCCTTTTGAGGGTGTCTGTTGGTTCCTAGAGGAACCTCCTGTCTTTGCCTATCCACCCCGTGGACTAAAACCTACTGCAGGAGCACTACCAATATGTACTCTTGTGTGACCACCTAACGCCATAACAAGGTTCTCTTCCACTATTCGAGCCTTCTCCACCACAACTTCCATAGTATTTGGCTCAAAGACTCTGACTCCACCACTAATGCAGGCATTTAAACCCCTGATAAAGTGTTGTACTAGCATAGGCTCATCATCGCCAATACCTGCATACTGCTTGAATTCATAGAATCTACGCTCATATTGCTCAACAGATAGAGCCAACTGACGTAGATCATGAAACTCGTCAGCCCGATGCTACCACTAGTGTTCCGATAGGAACTGTGCTCTAAACCTCTCCAGGAACATCTCCCAAGACACTGACCCAGTCTCTAAGTGGAGCTTCTACTCCTCCAGGTGCCACCAAGTAGAGGCGAATCCTCTCATATGCATGATAGCGCATCTCGCATGGGTATTGCTACCATAAGGGTGCATGGAAAAGCATCTACCCAAATCCAGTAGCCAGGTCTCTACCTCTAAGCCCCTCCTGTACCATCAAAAGTAGGAGGGTGTGCCCTCAATAAATCTCGCATGTGTCCTGCGGTAATAGCATCCTCATGCACTATATCATCTACTCTCCTTGGAGATCTATCTCTCTCTCTAACAACCTCCTGCTCAACTTCCTATCTAGGTCCAAGTCAAGCTAGGACCTCCTCTAATAAAGGACGTATCTGTGAACCCTCTACTCCTAACTGTTCAGGATTCTGTCCCTCATTCCTTTGATCCAACTACTCTACCTGATCACTTTGATGAGGGCTCAGAGGGGGAGTAACCTGAGGGATTGGCCCTCGGCCTCCACCTCGAGCTCTACCATGATCTCTACCACCTCGTCTAGGCATGTTCCTACACATAACAATAACGAGTCTTAGATACTAATCAACCAAGGCTAACAGATAACGACACTACGTACTAGGTCAACCTAATGGGCTCGCGATTACCCAGAGCGTCTAGTGTTTGTAACCTTGGCTCTGATACCAATCTGTAATGCCCCGTCTTATAACCTAAGGAATATTGCAATTGTGTATATGTGTAATAATTTTTTTTTAAAGTATTAATATTAACTTAATTAGTTGCATACATTCACTAAGTTACGCGACATTACACTACTTGAGTTTCCATAGATGACTTTAGTATTTAGCATTGCACATATTTAATTAACATAAACATTAAATAGTAAACATTGCTTATCATTTGAAATTCCATTCAAGATAGTTTAAAGTAAAAATATGATTCTTACATTGCATTTGAATTTAACATTACAATACTCATTCATCTGATGAGGTAGATCAAATAGTAAATTACAATTACATTTTACAAGTGTTCACCTCATATACAATTGAGGGATGTTACGAATACAAGATTTACAATAATGCAATAAAGAAAGTACATCAATATACAAGTGCGAGCTCTCCATCCATGAAGCTCTTGATGCCATGATCATAAACTGGGGACCCAACAAAGTAAGATGCACATTCCACCCAACCATGTGGTACCCGTAGGTCCACCCCCCATGCTAGGAGATAGTAATATGGTTACCTAGACATAACCTATTCACCCTAGACACAAGTACATTACTAACTAATGGTTACATTGCTTCCAGATTTAAGACAATCAAACATACTAAGTACACAAGGTTAACTATTATTTTAGGTGGAGTGTCATCACAATATTGCAAAGGTTACCCTGGTGTTTCTTCCTAGGTTCCGGCCCCCAACTTGGGTTACCCTGGTAACCTCTTACGAAACCCGGCCCCATTTGCAAACTATTACGGAATCGAATATCTTTTAAAGTAACAAGATATTGATTTTCCATTCCAGACCTTCTCATCTTATACTCAAGACTAAATTAGCTCAAGAGTCCATAAGTGAGGCATAATCATCTTATTAAGGATTTTAAATCTAACTATTGTGTTATTTAGTTATCACTTGACTTACTAACTCTTTGTAAGTTACCCTGACACCACTTTGTGTGTCGGCCCTTACACGAAGCCACTCCCCTAAACATAACAAAGGAATTCTAGTTTTATTGACTAAGGTAGACAAGGTGTGTACAAAAATACAACATAAAATCTCTACTCTTTTCATAATGAACATCAAGTCTATGTTCACAAACTCTGGTGCCTAAACACCATACAAAACCACGTACACAACCTTAGTCAACACAAGCATTCAATTAAAACAATCACAATTCCCCATGTTATCCAACTTGTCTAGAAGACTTGCTCATTTAAGACTTTCCCAATTTGTCCAACAAAGAAACAAGATTTAAAGCAAATTGAAAAAATAAAAGTCTACATTAGGATATTCTAAATCCAGTTCAAACAATAATTTGAAACACCAAAATTATTCATCAAAGTTTTAATCTATTTTCCATTCAATACCAAAAATGAAATCTATGTTTTGCTCAATTTCATAAACATTTATTATAATGAAATCTATAAAAAAGAAAACTCCAAAATAAAAGTCCATTCTAAGCACATATAACATAATCATGATAAGTTAATTATTAAAATATCTATATCTAGATATTTAATAAAAAAAAATTTAAATATCTCACAAAATACAAGATATCTCTTTGCAAATTTTCTTAACATTCAAATAAATATATAATTATAAATATTATATTATTAATATACATTATATATATTATATATATACATAATAAATATAAAATATATATTTATTAATACCATAAATTACAATTAACAAAATTACAAATTTAAAAAAAAATTGCATTAAATAAAACATACATTAGAAGTTAGGGCAAAAGCCCTAACCTCGCGCACTGTGGGTAGGGCTGACTTTGCAGCCCGCCCCACAGGCTTGGCCACGGTGGCTGAGTCGAGTGCTGCCCACAAGGGTGGCGCTAGGCTCGGCCCTCGTCGCCGTCCCCCTGTGGGGTCGGCTGCAGGTAGCCCCGCCACAAACACAGAGCTTCGGCTCTATAAATTTCAAATCATTTTTTTTTAAAAAAAAAAAGAAAATAAATTCGTATTCAATAAATAAACGAACGGCTCTAACTTTAATTCCATTTTCTTAAAAAAATAAATCTATCAAATCTGAAACTCGCCTGTACGACGATTTCTAAAGGAAATACATTTTTTTTTACAATCTAATTTATATATGAATGTTTACACATATATATATATATATATATAAATATACAAATTTCTTAGAATCTTTCTATTAAAGAGATAAAGGAATTTTTACAGGGTTTCAATGGGGAAATCGTAAAAATTTCTACTGGGTTTTACTCGAAAATACGCACAAATATTCTCAATCAATGCTAATTTACCCAGAGTTTTTAAAAAAAAAAATGATTTCCTTCACTAATTTAATACAAATGTTTTTCCACAAAGAAGAAGTTTTCAGAAATTTAAAAGAAATCTACAAATCCTTTTAGAAAATATACAGTAAATAACTTTCCCAAGAAATACAAAAATTCAAATAGAAACTAAAACTTTCTTTTCTCAGACATTCTTTTTTAAAAACAACAAATTTAAACACAAGGGAAATACCTGTTTCCTTTGCTCCAAAAATCTGTCTGGAGAAGAGCTTTTCCTGTAGCTTCCAAAACTTCTCTCGAACACCAAATCCCAATATCCAAAACAGAGAACTTCTTCCACAAATATACAATAGTACCAAAAAGCATAAACCAAATTTTTTTAACAGAGCACTGATATTTTTCCCATGAAGAAAAATTGATAACCCTTCTGTATTTCCGAGATCCCAGATATCCTCTGAGAATTTCCTCAATCAAAAGTAATAAATTAAACTGGCACACATGTCGAGAAGAAGAAAATATCCTCAACAACTTCTCGGCAATCTTGCCTTTCAAGATTTACATGCATTTATTTATTTAAAATTTCAATTTTCAAATACAAAATTTATTTACAATTCAAAATACCATTTCCACAAATAATATTTAATTTCAAATTTAAATTTATTCACACACATTTAAAACAATTTTAATTTAACCAATTAATTAATTTAATTAAATAAATTTAATCTTAACGATCAAATTACTTAACTAAACAAACTAATTAATTAATTAAATAAAAATATAAAACTTATTTCTTTAACATTTAAAAATTAATTTAAATAACAGTAAATTAAAGAATACTAACTATCATTAAAATTGACAAAATTTTCCTTATCAAAACAATTAATCCAAACAGGAAAAGACAAGACAATCTATGACTCTGAACTAAACTGACAATGTACAGTGACCGGGTTAAAGACTAGACCAGGATAAACCATGCTACTACCTCCCAATCAACATTTCCGTTGAGTCTTGACACACTCAGACCTGAGTAACCAGGTGGAGTCGGTGTCATGTACCTGCAATCCTGCAACCAAACAAATAACATGCATATACATATAATCCATTGTACAGGCACACCATGCGGAGAAAATCACGGACATCATAGGGCACTCGCAAGCGAGTGATGCAATTCCATTTTCCACACCAATACACGTCACAACAGACTGACGAATTAAATAACAGTTAGTCCATCATAAACATATTCATAGCAATAACATCTGAAGGTAAAAATCTACGCTATATCAAAGCATGTCAGAAATCAATTATCACCATACAATGTATCATCATGTCACAAAGTGAATCCACTGTCGCTTAAAATTAGCGATCAAAATATCCAAACCAAAGTACCAAAATCTAACAGTATGAAAACATGTAACCAGAAAAAATAAGCATAAATGGAAGGGTACTACACATAGATACAATGATTATATCATCAAAACCAATATCCAAAGATAATATTACACACAAAAAAATAGATTCAAAATTTCAAGAACAATGTTCTTCAACCTACACATACTACTTATCAATCTTTCTCTAACATTTACTATTTTCTCCTTCATTATTTCCTTTAGTCTTAGTTCCCTCTACCTATTAAATTTTCATTATAATTAAATATATTTTTTAATATTTTCACTCTTATATCTTATTCATTGAGAAGGCCAATGCTTTAGTTTTTTAGAATGATCATCCAAGACTTTCCCATGTTAGGGAATTATTTCATTCTTTGGGCTCCCCATCTCATACAAACTTATGTCTATATTTGAGTGGCTAATATTCTAGTTGTGTGTTTGGGTGGGTAATTTTTACTCTTCCCATGCACATATAATCACATTACTATCTCACCTTATTTAATCAATCTACATTAACATTAATTAATACTTTATGCTATTTAGATCATCTAGTCAAAATTATCGTATAGGTCACCTCAATCGATACATGGCCTCTCCATTCTTCTTTCTATTCTATCCCACTCATGTAACGTCATCAAGAAAAATTCAAATCCTCATGAGATTGTATAAACTTCTACCTAGTTTGTCTAGTCCATGTTAGCACTTTACTTGAACACTTGAAACTCCATTAATATTGAGTTTCATACTATAGACACCTAGAATTGCCTAGCCTGTGAACTAGCATTTTAACACTAATTTCCTCTATTGATTAAATAATATTATACAATATTTAATTAATTGACTTTTTCATGATTTTCGACCAATTAAATAAAGTTCATTTATTTAATAAAATCCTAAAAACCTATTTTCTCTATTAATTGAATAATACAACATTATTTAACTAATTCATGTTTTCATCAAATTCAAAAAATTAAATAAATTTCATTTATTTAATATAGTCCTAATCTAACTTTATTCTTCATGATTAATTAAATAACACCAATTATTTAATTATATCACTAATTAACTTTATTCCCCTAAGTTGATTAAATTATTAAATCATAATAATTTAATTAACTCACTTTCCTTCCAAATTTGAATAAATTGAATAATACTATTCAAAATATCATCAAAAAGCAAATCAAACTAATGTAACTTTGTTTACAAAAGTCAAACTTGATTTGCACGTTCAACTCCAAAAATAATTGATTAATTAAATCAATCAACCCCCCCTCATAAATTAAATAATATATAATATTATTTAATCCTCTTTCAACTTCTACATTAAATAATTATTTCAATTATTTAATCCCACCTTTTCTAAATTAAATAATATTACATATTATTTAATCCCCATTCAACATCATCCCTTTAATAAGTAATCTTTTATTTATTAAAAATAATTCATCATGCACGTTCCTCTTAATATTAATTAATTATCTTCTCCACATGGAATAATTCTTCTTTTAGTTAACTAAACAATCTATTTAGTTAAGTATTCAATTATTTCTGCATGCATTATTCCCTTAAACATAACAACCGCTTTCTCTCATTGACTAAAATATCTATTTAGTGAACTCTTCATTTAATCCTCTTTCAACTTCTACATTAAATAATTATTTTAATTATTTAACCCCACATACTCTTCTAATTTAATTAAATGATTATCAATAATTATTTAATTAAACAAATTTCCCCTTTCCAAATTAAATAAATTAAATTATTTAATTCATTCAACACCATCACTTTAATAAATAAACTTTATTTATTAAAGTCAAATTCACATGTGCACGTTCCTCTTGATATTAATTTATTAATTTTCCTCAAAAACTTAACTAGCTCTTCTAAATCAGTTGACTAAAATATCTATTTAGTTAACTATCTCATTATCTCTTCATGCACAATCTCCTCAAATGTAACAAATACTTTCTTCTAGTTGACTAAAATATCTATTTAGTTAACTGTCTCATTATCTCTCCATGCATTATCCCCTTAGTTGATTAAATTATTAAATCATAATAATTTAATTAACTCACTTTCCCTCAAAATTTGAAGAATTAAATCAAACTATTCAAATCATTTATCAAAAATCAAATCAAACTAATGCAACTTTATTTACAAAAGTCAAAATTGATTTGCACATTCAACTCCAAAAAGAAATTAATTAATTAAATCAATTAATTTATATTTCTCACCCACTTTCTAACTGAGCAATCTAATTTGCTAACTAAGCCATCCTAATTCTAACTATTGCGACTAATCAATAGGGTACGATCGATCAATTCCTAACTAGCTAATCTATTCTTCAATCACCCAAATTGTGCAATCAACTTTGCACAATCTTCTCATGTCTAAATCCTCTCAACACATTTTGACCATTGATCTAGATATTCTCCAATGCGATCCTGATCGTCGATTCAAAATATCATTTCCTATATAAAAAACCTCTTTCCTCACAAATAAGGATTGGAGAATCAACATACTTTTGCAATGAAGTGCTGTCACAATCACCATTGATAGAGCTTCAACCTTTTTTGATCAACCAAGCATTATTCATCCAACTTTTGCACATGAGCTTTGGAGGCTTCGCGGTGACAAGAACAATCCAACATCAAGCAAATACACTCTGCTACAGGATGGTAAAGTTGTGCTTATTGCTTGCATTCATTTTGGTAATCATAGGTTTCTTAATGTATGTTCAATTAGCTTAGTTTCATTTCGTATGTGTAGGATAGGATTTTAGATTTTTTGTGTTTGATCTTAGCTTAGATCCTAATTTCAATTGTAGTTTGATCTTGTTTAACGTCTAACATCTTCCCCCCTCACACACATACAAATCATTATTGATAATTAACCTAAAAATTATCTAAATACCTTAAACCATAACTAAAGGCAATATCCCAAATGGTCAACCACTAAATTATTAACATTATGTAATTATCCTTAGTAATATTAATTATTCTTGTACATTACTCTCTTGGCCTAATTTGATTAATATTTATTGAACCTCAATTATATATTTCCATAATTAAAAATCTATAAGAAATATTATTAAAATAAAACCATCACATTTAAGTTAGTTTCCATGGGTACTAGTCTTTAATCTCATGGGTTCTTTGTCCTAATGCTACAATATTCAATGATAAAAGAAAATTGTTAGAGTAATAAGTTATTATGCTTAGTTAATTATATCATATTGATTAATTAATTAAGTCACTTATTCCTCTTTGTTACTTAAGCTAAACTTAGGCACATTAATAATTAATTAATTATTAATTATTAAGTGTGCACACTAGAGTTTCATTTAGGGTTTC
>VDFB02037314.1:0-15396 GCA_007258455.2 Sequoia sempervirens
TAATGTGGAACTTATTCTTGAAGTTATTGAATTCCCATTTGAAGGGACATGGATCCCTAAGAAGTCAAAAGGCCATTATCAAAAGGAGATGATTTTTTTTTGAAGAAACTGGAAAATATTAATCACCTCTAGAATGAGTATAGGAAAGATGACCTCCTAGGTGTTTGGAGCAGAATAACAGAGGTTCTAATGTGTTATGTTACCTTGGAAGGTAGGTTTAAGTGTTTTTATGCCTACCTATTTTAAATGTTATATCATTTTCGTTACAATATTAAAATGAACTTTACTTTCTAGATTAGTCTTCCCTAGAGTAGTCTATTAAGGTCATCTGAGAAAAAGGGAAGAATTTACCCCTTCAATAAGGGTATAGATTTAAAGATTATTTTGTTTTCAGATGACTATTTCCCTTTCCCTAGCCTTTTCTATTAAAAACTCCCTTATTGTTAGAGACTTTGTTAAACCCTTGGAGGGTCCCTCCTCTACCCTTTGCCCAGAATTGATATTGTCCTCCTCTCAAAGAATTACCACGGGTAAAGGTAAATCCTTTGCCATTGAGGCCCCTACCCTAGTTTCTGAAAATGTGTTTCATTTTTGGACCCCACTCAAATCTCCATTTTTGGTACTAACAATTCAAATGATGAATCTTGGAACCCCACCCTAGATGGATCCCTTACTAGTTCCCCTGTTCATGTGCGATTATCTAAAATATCACAATCCCCCCATCTAATAACCCTTCTAGCCCCCTTGATTCCCCTAGTCTCTGTGTAAATTTGGATAATGCTCTTGAATAACCCCAATTGGATGATGATGCTAGTTCTACTAGTTATTCCCCTTGAAGCTTAAAATTAATGACTTGACCTGGGTCGAGGTAGTGAATGCTCAGAATGACATTTTGAAATGGTTTCTTACGCAACTTATCATTACTAAAGATACAATTCAACATTTTGAGGAAAAGGTGTTGAATTAGAAGGAGACCTGGCTGGGTGAGGTACATGATGAAAGTCGTTGGGCCCCTTTTTCTTCCCTCGCCGAGTCCTTCAACAACAAGGCCAATTGGAAAAATGAAGTTGATGATCTTAGGGTAGTGGCAGGTACTATGAATAAGATAGAAGCTATAGGAGGAGGTGGCTACCATGCATAGTAATGAAGATAAAAATCTCAAATGTTTGCAAGAAATTAAGGATTATAACAAGGAAATAGTTAAAAAATTGTGATCACCATTCAAGTGTTCCAACATGATCTCCACAATAGCCATGGAAAAAGGGCTAGTGATGGCTATCAAGAAGTTGTGCACTCAAAGAAGAAAGGTAAGAAAGGGGGTATTTCTACTTCACCCAATACTCAGGAGGATTAGCTTGTGTGAAAGAAGCCTCTATCCTTTGAAGAAAAAATGTAATTTCAAGCAAATTAATTCCAAGTGATTAATGGCCTTAAGTTGTTGAGAGACAAGTAGATAGTTTAGTCCCTAGCTAGTTCTCCTCTATATTTTTTTTCCTTATTTTATTAGTCTTTATGTAGTTGCTTTTTATTTTTCTTTTCAGGTATCTCATGTCTGATGAGTGCCCCTATTTGGCCTCTATGGATGTTTCATAAATAGGTACAGGCCCTTTCTGACTTTAATTTAATAAAATAAAATATCTAAAAACATATTACTTAAAGGTCAAAAATAATGAGAAGAAGTAAGAATCTGGGGATAAGAGCCCAAAAATGCAACAAAAAAAAATCATTTCTACAAGAATTAAAAATCCAAGAAAAGCCTACTTAACTATTAGAGAGCCTTTGTTGAGTGTATTCCAAATCATATAACCTTACCTAAATAAAACTATTATTGAAACTTTAACAATAGAAACACTTCATGAGTACCTATAATTTAGAATTTTCACACGTGGTTGATCCTACTATTTGTACCATCTCTAATAAATTTTAGTAGATAAGGATTAACTATTGAAATCAAAATATTAAATCCTAATAAATTTATATTATTCTGGTCTAACACTTTGTCCCAACTTATGTAGCCCAAATTTATTGACTAATGAAATTCCCTAGAAAGAAATTCAAAGTTTATTAAAAATATTTTACAACAAAAATAACTAGAAATTTGAAAGCACTAGAAATATCTAAGCATGAAGAGCATGCAACATAGAATTTTATAAGTTAATATTACCTATAAAATAAGGGTCAAATGAGAAATATCTATTTTATGCTATCAAGAATTTATTATCATGAAAGATTTTTTTTTATTAAAATCTAACTAAGAATTGCCAATATTGTAAGAAAATTTACAACACAAAATAATAGAGAAAAACAATCAGAATAAATTTAACACAATATTTAAATGGAAAACCTAGAAAAATTATACCCAAAAAAACCATGGCCAAAGATATTTTGTATTTTATTTCTCAAGAAATTCATAATTACAACAACCTTGCAAAAGTTATAGAAAACATGACCTCAATTGAGTATAAGAAATCCAAGTTGCAGAGTCCTTGTCGAGTATGAAATTCGAAAAGTAGAAAGAACATCTCATACAACTACATGTTGAACATTTGTTAAAATCACCAAAAATAAGGAGTCCCAAAAAATTTAGGTAGATATCAATATTGACTACTCATTGTTGTCATAATACCAATAAAATTGACTTCATTTTCCAACAACCTCCCACTTGAAGTCAAATTCCTCTCTTGCAAATAAATCCTCATAATGAAAGACCGATTCCTATGATGTTAATCATCAAGTAACATAAAATCCTAGACAAGTTCTACACGAGATGAACATCTCTTTACCAATGGGCTTCATCAAACTATCTGTTGGGTTTATATTAGTGTGTATCTTGGCCAAAGATATTTTTCTTCCTTCCACCTCCTCACTTACAAAGTGATAATGAATATCAATATGCTATGTTATGGAATGATATGTTGAGTTTTGTACCGAGTGTAAAGAACTTTTGTTGTCTCAATGCAACATCACATTGTCCTACTTTACCTGTAGTTCATGTAAAAGTCTATGAAGCAAGATTACCTCCTTGATAGGTTGTGTTGCTGCCATATATTCAACTTCATTAGTATAGAATGCAACCACTATCTACAACTTTGATACCTAGCTAACTGCACCTCCAAAAAAGGAGAAAATGTAACATGTAGTGGAATTTCTCTTACCTCTATCTCCACAAAAATCTACATCCACATACCCATTAACTTAAAGACTAATCCCACTATAACAAATAGCAACATCAAAAGTTCCTCTCAAATACCTGAGAATCCACTTCACAACCATCCAATGCTCAGTACCTAGATTTTCCATGTAACATATGACTACTCCCACTTGTTGTGTAATGCTTGGCTTGGTGCACACCATGGAAAATATAAGACTACCAAGTGTTGATGAGTATAGTACACAAGACATATGTATCTTGTCCACTTCTGTGCTATGGCTAAACTGTTCTAAAGACAAATTAATATTAATAGGAAATGGAGTACTAACTAGCTATGCATTCTACATATTTAAGCATTGTTAGACCTTCTCCACATAAGTTTTTTGTGAAAACCATATTTTTCTATTATTTATATCTTTGTGTATCCTTATACTAAGAATCTGATTTTCCTTGACTAAGTCCATCTCAAACTCTCTGAGCTTTCAAATGGATTATTTTATACAAATGGGACCTATTACAAACATATCATCAACATACATAAGTAAAATAATAAAATTATCATCATCATACCTTTGAAATAGGCATAATGATCAGCCTCACATCTACTAAAATCCAAACTCATTGTGAAGGAATCAAACCATTCATACTAACACCTTGGCACCTATTTCAAACTGTAAAATAGTTTTCTCAACCTACAAACATGATTCTCCTTATCTCTTTCCTCAAAACCTTCTAGTTTCTACATGTAAAGCTCCTCTAAGAGATCACCTTACAAGAAGGCTATTTTTACCTCTAACTATTCTAACTCTAATCAAGGCTAGCAACAAGAGCTAAAATAACTCTAATAGTACTTATGAAGCAATTTTTCCTTAATCTTCTTTTGGTCTTTGGTTTTTATACATTTTTGGCTTCAAGATGAATCCTCGCTTAAAGAAAAAGTTTTTTTGAAAGGCACACAATGTGCTACATGGTGCCTACATGGCTTTTGTTTATCGTCGTCCTTTTGGGAGAAAGTCGGGGCACGCATTAGCTTGGCGGGGATTTTCTCTAGGGATATTTTTATAATTTTGAGATTCCCTGCCTGCTCGACAAGTCATTTCTTTATTTTGGGAGGGTATGTGTAGGATCATGATGGGCCAAAAAGTGGCAGTATGATGGGTATGTGTAGAGTATGTGGCTGATGACTTTTTTTTACTGAAAATTGATGAAATGAAAAAGGTTTTTAAAGGAGATTCTCAAATTTCCACCAATATAAATTATATTTTACTTTGAATTTAATAAATTATTATTATTCGTTTTCTATTTGAACTATGACTAAAGTCCTAATTGATAGGCTAATTGAAAAACATCTATAGCTTTCAAACAGTATCACATTTTTTGAATTCAAAAATTGTGTCACATTCTATGCTTCATATAATATAGGATTAAAAAAATGAATTTCATGAAGTTTTGACCAAGTTAAGGTGGTCAGACATACAAGTTTTAATATTTTTTAAAAGTTGTAATAAAAAAATCATAATTAATTACTTAGAAAAAAATTACAAAAATAATGCATCACATCGGGACATGAGTCCTATAGTTATATCTAAAATATTATAAGAAAATATTATCATTTTATTTTGGTTAGGGTGGCTAGATAGACACCTACTTCTTATTTTTTCCCTAAAATTTAAGTACTATTGCATTGAAATTTTAAGTTTTCACCAAATAGATTTAAAAAAACAAATAAACCTAGTAGTTTAGAAATGACATTCAATTTGCTATAGATTCTATTCTTACATATTTTTGAAATAATAATATAGATAACTTATTCAAATTTTTATGTCAAGTTGCCTAACTCTGATTGTTCTAAAAATTTTGCCACTTAAGGGCCTGTTTTCTCCATGCTGATCCCACACATACTTGGGAAAGTTGTGCTTTTAAGGAGTGATCTCTTTCTGGATTTTGTTGGAGCATGCTGGGTCTTTCTTGTTTTCATGTTGGAACTTTCGAGTTGACATCGTCAATCTATGTGATTGGTCAAATCAGTTTTTGCCAGGCTGCTTTCTAGGATCTGGTTGTTTTCAGATGGAAATTTTTGCTAAATATCTAAAGGACATTAATAAGGTAGTTGGGAATTAATGAGCAAGGATTATCATGATCTAATCAAAGATCTATGATTAGATTGTGAGATATCAAATGCAAGCATCTGGCAGTATTTACTTCTTGAATGTTGGTGGAATTTCTCTCTTTTTAGCTATAAATAGGAGGCGACAACAGAAAAGAAAAAAGTTTTCTCTGAAAGTTCTTTTAGTTTTCCTTAGTTATAGAGATATTTTCAGGAGTTTAAAGCTTGTAGAACACTGCTTTTCTTTGGCATGCTATATTTTTTAACTAAAGCTATTATCGGATTGGCATCCAACCTTTGTTTTTAAGTTGATTTGATATTTAAGTATGATCTGTTTAGAAGAAATCTTTGAAACTGTGCATGTTATGGCCTTTGTCAAGTTCCTTCTTTATGCTTTTGTTCAGAATAAAACATTGTGTTAAGCTTAATTCAATAGTTTGCATAGTTGATTTTCATGCAGTAGGCTTCTATGATATAATAATAACTCATGGAAATTGGATTATGTCTGTTGAACTTCTCCATTTTCTTTAAGGGTTGTTGTTTTCTAATATTATGTTGTAAAAATAGGAAGGGTTTTCTGCAATTTTTGAATGTTTTTCCATTAAGTTTTGGAACTTTTATGCTTGATCAGACCTTAATGAACATTTCCCGTGGGAAGATTTGAAAGACTACACTATGCTTGTATTTAGCCTTTGTTGCTCATTCTCATCCCAACAATGAAGGGTTGTGGCATTCTGTGTCTATTATATCATTCACAGGAGAGAAATTGAGTTTTAAATGTTGTAAAATCTTTGGCGCATCACCATTTTTATGTTTTATATTTAAATTTCCTTCTACCTTTTCTCCAAAGTCAAAGAAGAGTCGAATTTCTATAAAATTCCTGGAGGTATTCAGTGAGGCACAAATTGGTCCCATCAGGATGTCAGAGAGGCGCAATCTTTGATGATCAATAATTATTTTTCTAGTGCGCCTGGTGGGACCAAAAAAATTCACCTAATTAGAAGTCAAAAATATTTCTAAAATTAGGCCAAGGAAAGAAGTTGAAAATTTCATGCCTCTAATCCAAACAAGAGCATCCTCAAGAGGCCATTTCTAGTACACCCAGTTACCTAGCTCGACATCTAGGAGAAGAAGACTTATAGGTTCTATATATCACCTATAAGGAGTAAGAGGGTAAGAAGTGAAAGCCTAAGATCTAGAGCCTTATTTAGTCCACCTGGAGGCTAAAATTTCTAAATCAGAATACCAGTATACTCGATTTATAGGAATCTATTCTCGGTGGCTCATGTAGCTGACCCTACTCTTAGAAATTTTGTAAGTTGGGATAGTGGTAGTCCTCTACAACCACCTATGCCCCCAAACATATGGCCTACCATACCCGCTAATTCTCTCAAGGATATTCAAAATTTTCTAGAGAAAACTTCAAAACCCGCTCTGAACACCTCCAAGATATAGCAGAGGCATAGAGGATACATAACATAGTAGAGGAAAATATCGCTCTTAGGCTATTGGCCTCTTTGTTCAAAGGAAAAGCTTAAGATTGCTATTGATCTTTGGCTTATGGTTTTATCTACTCCTGGGATCATCTCGGAGAGAGGTTGTTCGAATGCTTCTCAGAGAAGGGAGATCACTCTTCATTGGTACATCAATTAATAATGATTAAAAGATCCCTGCAAGAGGCCATGAGTGACTTCAATAGTAGGTTTGAGAAAACCTAGCAAAGAATCCCTATAATTGTTTGACCTGCACTTTCTATGGCATTTATGTTCTACTTGAAGGCTTTCAATTCAGACATTGTGGTTATGATAACCTCTATGGGAGAAGATATTTGACCTGATTCATATGATTTGGTTGTGCATGTAAAGAACAGTTTGAACAATGCTGGGAAGATTCCACCATGACCTCTTATGCCCTTATTCATAGAAATACCTAGTGGTCCTCGAGAAGAAGCTACTCCAAGCACTTTTTCTCCATAAGTGGTGACATCTGCTATGCCACAATCCATGTACATGTATTCTACCACATAGCCAAGTACGTCAGGATCTTCCTCTATAGCAGCAAACATCAATGATATCAAGAGTCTCATGCGGTATTTTGGTAACAAGTTAGTCCTCATCAAATGAAAACAAGCTACACCTCCAAAGAAGGCCACTCAGACCTATCAAGGGGGAAGGCCATCCTATCAATAGAACATGTACCAAGGACTCTCCAAGGGAGGAGGTCAACAAACAACCTCCACAATAGTTCTAGTCACTATGCTACTATAGACAATCAAGGACAACCAAATTATAGAATTAATCCAAGTCTAGATCAACCTGGTGGAAGACAAAAACATATGATGCTTCCCTTGCAATGATAGACACATGCCCAAAAATTTTACAAGGGGAAATATGCAATAGAAGATAGCGGAACAAAGAAAAAAGGGCATGCTCCTGAATAAAAAAGAATATCAGTCTTGAGTATTTGCAGGATCATCATGGAAAAAATAGGCCCTTAAGTGGCAATAAAATTCAGAAAAATAAGAGTTAGGCAACTTGACGTAAAAATTTGAATAAGTTATCTATATTATTTCAAAAATATGTAAGTAGAATTTGTAGCAAATTGAATGTAGTTTCTAAACTACTAGGTTAATTTAAAAAAAAAAACGTATATGGTGAAAATTTTAAATTTCAATGCAATAGTACTTAAATTCCAGGGAAAAATAATAAGTAGGTGTCCGTCTGACCACCCTAACCACAATAAAATGGTAATATTTTTTTATAACATTTTAGATATAAGTCTAGAGGACTAATGTATTGATGTGATGCATATATTTTTATAATTTTTTTCGAAGTAAATACTTAATTATGATTTTTTTATTACAACTTTTAAAAAATATAAAAACTTGTATGTCTGACCACCTTAACTTGGTCAAAACTTCATGAAATTCAATTTTTTTTTAATCCTATAGTATGTGAAGCATAGAATGTGATGCACATGTTTTGGATTCAAAAAATGTGATACCATTTGAAAGTTATAGATGTTTTTCAATGAACCTATCAATCAGGACTTTAGTCATAATTCAAATAGAAAATGAATAATAATTATTTATTAAATTCAAAGTAAAACATAATTTATATTGGTGGAAAGCTAAGAATCTCCTATAAAAACCCTTTTCGTTTTATCAATTTTGGGTTAAAAAAAGGTCATCAGCCACATACTCTACACATACCCATCATATCATCACTTTTTGTCCCATCATGATCCTGACCATACCCTCTCCTAAAATGGAAAGTTCCTGCTTTAGAGCACAAATGCAAGGAATGTCTTTAGAACAAGAGCTAGATATTGCACCAAAACAAGTGCTATTTTCATGGATGGAGGAAGAAGATGCAATATTTGCGAACGAGTCTCCCACAACTAGTGCTCCACAAGTACAATAGAACTACAAAAAAAGATCCAAAAGGAGGCTAATGGGAGAATATGTACAACAAGCTTTTTGCGTCCACAACTATGTCAATCCTAGTCACAAGAAAAGTAGGATCCACAATCTGTTGTCTGACCTACTCAATAGTCGTGAGCCCCACTATTGCTAGAGAAGGAGTTGGATAAGATACTGAACCCATTTATGATGGATCATTTTCTCCCGAAGACAAGAGAGATACCACCATTTAAACCCAAGGTCCCGCTAGTCGAAACACTTAATGTGGTGGAACAATTGAAGAGGGTGCCTACTAACGTATCTATGTGGGATGTCATATCCATTCCTGAACAAAATATGTTCCAGGAAGAATTAAAGAAGGAAGAATAAATACTCCAGATGGATGCAACTCTACCATGTGATCAAGATAAAGATAAAGAGTCTGTGTCAGACCCTCAATCTTCAAAAGCCGCAAATTAGGTGAACAATGCATGTAATGCAAAAGAGAAATAGGTAAGGAAGCCAAATCCCACACTTTTGTTTTTAACACTTATTGTAGGAGATAAGATTTTTCATAATAACATGATTGATTTGGGAGCTAGTACAATGGTCATGCTAAAGCAAGTGGTTGATGCCTTGAAGCTTAAGGATGAGCCCCTTGAGAAGGGAATCATGCTATTAGATGGGAAGAAGGTTTTGACCATTGACCACATTAAATATTTACCTTTAACCCTCTTCTCATGTCCAAGCCAAATAGTCACACAAGAAATTGTGGTGATAGACATTCCCTCAATATTTGGAATGTCTCTTTCAAGAGATTTCATACCAAATCTTGGTGGATATATAGCACTTGATTGGTCTCACCTAATATTAAGGACCAAGCATGGGGTGAAGATGATTATCTTGTCTGAATATTTGCATCTAGAATACATAGTGGAAAACACAGTCCTATGCTTTGAAGCAACACATACCTCCTTCTCACAAGGGGAAAGGTGTTGTGTAGAGATGCTAGAAGATGAAGAAGACATGAGTGATCAGACCCTTGAAGAGGAGGTCCTCCTCAACCAATTCATTAACTCTGACCCATTCAACAACTTTTATGTTCCATGACTAGGCACCTATGTGATCTTCAATGATGATCTAGTATTTCCAAAATTGATAAAGGATCAAGAAGAATATGATGATCCGGTGACAATCGTCTATGGACATTATATTTTGATGGTGTCAAATGCAAAGCCAGTTCTGGAGCAGGTGTCTGACTAGTGTCCCCTGTTGAACAGTCTAGATAACTGAGAGGGGGGTGAATCACTTATCCAACAATAATTTTCTTTTCTTTAATTAAACTAGAGTAGACATATACCAATCAAAAATTAATCAAACATATATGAACATGAATGCACACAACACCAAGCCCAATGAACACCATAATTTATGTGGAAACCCAAGAAAGGAAAAACCACAGAGAATGTTGATTCTCAATTATAAAGCATCAATTAAAGTGACACTAGTTAAGGTGATTTTTACAAGGTCTCACTACCAAGATGCTCACTACAAGGTGGCTCACTACTAGTGGGCTCACTACCCAAATACAAAACAACATAATACAAAATAGTATCACTAACAAAAGTGAACTAGTGAAGTTGCACCTACATATGCATGAGTTCAGTTTTGGTTAGGAGCATAATTTCTATCTACAATAGATTTAATCAAGAATATTTTGTACACCTTCCTTTCACAACCTTCACACAACCTTCTACCAAAATAGATTACTCCTTCCTTCGCACTCTTTTTTCTATTCACACACTTGCACTCTTTTATCTGCTCACACACATCATACTTCTTCCATACTTTTATTTCTTCAATTAAAAACATGTTCTCTATATATATGTATACCCATAGAACAAAAATAAGTTGATCACACACAATATCTTCATAGTCTTCTAAGTCGGCCAAAAATAATTTTAATCATAAGGAATGACGACATGAAGAACAACTTTAATATATTCAATAAGATCTTGCATGTTAACACCAGACCCAAAAGATAGGTTGCACAAAAATATCTTCTTACCACGTTACCAAGGCACCAAATATGGGTCAAACATAAGATGGTATAATTTCCAAAAGATAGAAAACTCTGAATTATATAAAATATATTCTGGGGATAATGAGAATGAAAAAACTAAGACCAAATCTTGATTATCATCAACTTTAGTGTCAGTCAGAGAACCACAATTTGACATACAAAAACTTGAAATATGTTGCATGAAGTTCTAGATAGCAAGGTTATCCAAATTAGGCTTTAAGCATAGTAGCCAACATCAAAATATTAGACTTTATTATACTGCATTAACTAAATTCAACAGATGTCCCAAAAAAAAGTACTTCCATATCTAGATCAAGGATAATATCCACATTGTGTGACATTGTGCATTGATGGCAAAACAAAAACTCAAAACAAAAAAATTCCACAACTCCAAGTACTCCCCTTGTCCAACAATTGAATACCTCTTCTTCTTCTTTTTTCTTCTTCATTTTTCCCTTTTTCCATCAAAGGAAAAGGGCCGTAATTTGAACATTCAGGAACTCAAGTAAAAATAACACTTTTCACATGGAATATTTTCTTGTACCTTTCTCTCACAATTGGAAGAATCATTTTCCAAACTAGCACCGTAGAATCCAATTTTGCACTCATACTATCCAACATATTCAACAACATAAATGAGGATGACCAGTCCCCAAGACAGGCACTATCATTCACAATCTTCTACATCAAAAAGTATCCTCAAGGGGATGATCCAACTGGACCTCAACAATTTCCTTGACCAACCGTGAAGTTCTAACTAAGTCTTCCTATCTCGAACAACCAATAACTTTTTGCTTGCAATTCACCAAATCTTATTCTTATAAGCTTTTCCATCTTTTTCTTTTGAAGAACAAAACTCTTTCCAATATTATTTATCTCAGATTCAATAGCTTCAATTATGCTTCTAAAATTATCAGCAACAACATGCCACCAGAGACAATACCTATACATATCAGAAATCTCCTTAATACATTCTTTTGTCTCACCAATTTGTTTGGATAAATTTTTTTTAGCTTTGGAACATCTTCTCTCAATCATAGCTTCAAACTTATGTCCTTTAGGTCCTTCCAGCAACATCCTTTCTTCAACAACTACTAAATTATCCGGTAACAAGTCAAAAATATCTGAAATAGTAATACCCTTTTTGAGTAGATAATAAACCAGAGCATCATCAATTTTAAGCCTTTTGATCAGAGAGTTGGTGCACCAAATTTCACCAACCTTCTTCATATCACCTTCATCTAACACTAAATGAATATCATCTGGACCATTATAATTAGATCCAGGAAAAGACTCTTGTTCATTCTCCTTTTCTTCCGAGATAGTGACGAAATATTTTGTGTTAACTTTCCTCCTTTTTGGGTTCTGGAGGGGAACCACAAATAACAAATTCCAATTCCTTATTACTGGAGGAGGAACCCTCTTCAAACTAATTGGACACTATCACATGGGAGCAAAGATTCATCTATAAGGATGAGAAATAAATTTTGCATGCACTTGCTTTATCTTCCATACATTCCAAATACTTGTAAACTTGCTTTCTAGTAGGGATTTCAGACTTCCATCTAACATTCTCCTTTGTCGGTAGTGAACTCATAAAGTAAAATAAAAAATATATGGGTAGAGACCCAAACCGGAAAGGATAATTCTCAACTAAATAAATTCTAACATTCTCAATTAGGTTTTCCATTATTAGGCTAAACAAATCAAACTTCTTATTCTCCTTAACCATCATGTGTGCAAGATATCCATCAATAGCCAAAGTAGAACCTTCATGATTTCTAAAATAGACTTTATAAGTGATGTCAGAAGCAACATACCTTACTACAAGATCTACAATGGTATTTATCAGTAGAGCTCGGGGGTCTTTTTTTATACCAATAAGTTCCTCCACATCTCTATATTTCACCTTTTTCTTCCTAGGGAGGTCACTAACACTACAAAAACCAATAATAGCTTCAATGGATTCCTTCATGATCAAATAGGGTCTTTCCAAAACAATGATACCATCCTTGAATCGACTCAATAGGAACATGATATATTCTTTATCTACAAACCAGGGAAATTCTCCCCATAAATCCATGCCCAGAGTATTTACGTTCTACAATTCATTTGTCTTCAACCCTAGTTCCATTTCCTTCATATTTCGGTGATCAAACTCATCCAACTAAACTCAATTCATCCTTAGTAGAATATTGCCACTTGATCCTTTGTTGAAAAATTCCATCATCATGCTTATCTTCTTCAAACTCTTTATCACTCAACAAAATTTTTTCTTCTTTGGAAATTGTGAGAAATGGTTTTAAAAACTCCAAGCTTTTATTCTTAATTACTCAATGATTTTTCTGCTAGAAACACACATTGATGATGTCAACAATTATACTTCACTTCTCAATTAGCTAGATTAAGCTTCATCATTTATCATCAATCGGTTCAAACTAAATCATGTAAAAATTCACTTCAATATTACTTCAGAGAGAGAGAACTGACAATATATTCAATACAAAACTCCCCCTAAGTCAAGGTAGATTGGTTCAAATACTGATAGGGAATGTATCAGGATCTAGTACCATGAAAGTGTCTTCCACACTTTTTTCCTTCTTCCTCCAAACTGTGACTGTCTTCTTCTTAGATTGATTTGACTCTGCAACCTTCTTTTTGTTCTCAAGTATTTTTAGAGCAACATATCTGCATGTGTTAGCATAATTTTTGAGTTGAATACACTTGTAACATCTTTGTCCTGATTTAGCTGAGTGAATCCTAGGTCTACACTAATTAGCATTATGACATAACCATAGCATAAATGGAAATAACCATGAAAGAGATTGTTCATTTTGTTCCTTCTTGTTAGATTGGATAATTTACTTCTACAATGACTTGCTTTATGACCAAACTTTTAATATTTAAAGCATTGATTATTCGTTTCCATCTTGGTTCTACATTCTATAGCCTCATATCCAAACTTTTTGCATAGAAAATAGTGACCATTGAATGATAAGCACCTTTGAGAATTTGGTTGCCTAATTAGAGGTCTTTTTGTAGGCACATTAGAGTTCTAGACCCTTCTTTCTACAACTTATCTTGCTTCAACTTCAACTTGAACCATAGATTTTTGGGGTGTTGTAGGGTGCTATGGCTCTCTTGCTCAATTAGGGTTTTTCACCTAAAGGAGAGATAGATCCCACACAAAATCTAGGTGGTTCACTCAAACTAATGCAAGTACAATGAAAATATTCCTAAATCCAATGATATAAATGCAATAAACTTAAAGAGATAGACTGATTATTTATGCAAAACCTAAGAAATATGAAGTGCTTGAAAACATAGTGTGATATGCAGAAATGAACTACAAACATAAACAAATGAAAATAAATTTTAATAAAATTGAATGAAGTTCACCTAGAGGTATAATGTTGATTTTGGAAGGTTCTAGAATGGTTTAGAAATCACTTTTGATGACCACTGGAAATCATTTGCCGCATATGGAGAATTAGTCCTGCTTCTGTTAAATTCTGCTGAAACATGTTTCAGGGTGTCGAGAAGTGAAAACCTCAAAAAACACTTTTTCCAGCCTGGTCTTGGGACTGATTCACCATAGATGGTGAATTATTCCACATAAATAAATCTACAAATTTTGAAGTCAACTCCATTGGTCCAAATTTGTACTTATCCACTTGTCAGGTTCACAGGTCCAAATCTGTAGAAAATGGGTTGAATGATGTCTCCAAGCTTGAATTATGTCTTTGTTGACTTAAATTTCTTTATGACTTGTTGACCACTTTTCAACACCTATCTCTTTTGACAAGTCATCACCACAAGACCTGCAAACACACATGCAAAGAGGGAAATGGTTAAGGGTTAGGTATAGGGGTTTTCTGGTCAAGCCCCACTTTGTGATATCAAAAACCTATAAAATGAAATGAAATGAGAAAGGAATGATGAAAAATAACGGTGGTGTATAAACTCGCAAACCCTTATTGTTGAAGTCTGAAGATATGTTAATGACTTCTCCAAGATGCTTGATAATTGCTTGATTGAATGATGATAAGATGCTTTAATGAATGAATGCTTGAATGAGTTTTTTGGCGGGTAAATGGGTAGAAAAAAATCCTTTTTATACACACTTATGCCCTATTTTTCCAAAAAATACAACATCACAGGCCGACCTAAGGTCCTAATGAATAAAAACCAAAAAGGAATTTGATATTATTTTGAATTTTGTGCCAAGAGGGACTCATTCGCCACCCATGGACAATGGGTCCCACTCAAAGCATGGAAGTGGGTGTCGAGGATTAAGTTGCATTTAATGATATTTTTTGGGTTTACATTAAAAAATACACTTAATTATGACCTCTAAGTGCATAAAGGGGCCAAATAAAGCATAAGAAAGGTGTAATTAGTGATGAAAAGTCTAGAAAAGCATGAAAGTTTGTTATAAGACTTTACAAAACTTTAAGAATAAGACTTAGTAAGTGGTAAAAATGGAATATTTAAGATGAATTAATAATAAGAAGAGTCTAGAAAAGTGTAAAATGTCTAGCTTACCTTTACAAGACATCATAAAGTTTGATAACTCAAATATTTAAAGACCTAGTGTGAATGTATAAGTTACACTACATCATTAAATCTAAAATGGGCCAAGCATCCGAGGGAAA
>VDFB02037316.1:0-40418 GCA_007258455.2 Sequoia sempervirens
CCTATTGGGTGACTTACTAAAAATAGACGTGCTATTCAAGAAGTTTGGAGAACACACCAAGAGCTCGAAAATGCTTCTAAAACTGTCAGATTGATCCCTAATGCCAATTGAGCTCAATGCCACCAACAAAAAATCTTGAAATGCTGAATCTGCATCCTCCAAGAAATTTGGAGATCTCCCCAGCACACCTAGAAGCTTACGAGAAAACTTGGAAACTGTCCAAAAGCTCACAGAACGATAATGTGTAAAATGGGGACGTTACAGCTTGACTTAGCATGAAAATTTTGGTATGGGTACAACATGCTCAAGGAGATGTTTTTATACTGTTTTGAGTATACAACCTAAATAGTTTTTAGATACTCACTCTTTCTAGCTAAAAGTAGAAACTGAAAATATGTGAATAAGACACAAGGATTGAATAGGTTTAAACACAAGGACACAAACACTTATGTGAATTGAATCAATATTGTGTATTGATTGGATAACCTATCTCTCTATATTTTGTATTGCATTGGATATATTCACTATTTAATAAATAAAAGATGGGGACAAAGGAAATAATGTCATTGAGACTGAGGCTTGTAAAATTTAATGATTTCATCTTATGCATATTATTACATGATATGAGGAAGGTGGCATCAACAACAATAATGTGAAATAGAGAAGAAATTGTGACAGGTTGAGATGCATTATGGTATAAACATGTTTACATTTTTGTTTAGTGAGGAAATTTTTAACAGAATGAAGTAGAGATTTTGATATATGTCATCAATGTTTGTGCTCTGGTGTAGAGAAGGACTAAGGAAAACAACTTTCAATGCAGAGATTTTGGTCACTTGCTCAAATTGCTTCAGAAAGGATACATTATGGAGCAAATGTCTATTTTACTATAAATTATGCTGAAATGCATTCAAATTGTGATTGGAAAGCCTTATAGAAATCATGGTAGAGAGTATTCTTTCTTGGTTGGTTTGCACTCGAAGTTTCTTAATTCTAGAGCTCCCTGTTTAGTATACATGTTCTTTATGGGGAATCATAGGAATTTTTAATGATAGAGCTATATTAATCTCTGTTGGATGGAGCAGTTGAAAATTGATTGGTTGAATCCTGAATGATATTGTTTTACCACTGTATAGTCAGCTGTAGAGCTTTTATGATTCCCATGATGATTTCAATGCCTATAAGGTTTCTCTATTGTAAAATTTATTAAGAATTTTTCTAGAACAAAGCAGGTATTATAAGATTAATCTAACAATCATGAGAACGGACACTTGACTATTGTTGTCTTTTGTTATTAGGGAAGGGGAAAGAAACAGTAAGGAAGAAATGAGAAACTGGAACTTGTTGTTAGTTATTAGTTTTGAGAAGTATTCCTAAGTTATTAGTGAAAAAGACTTGTGTTTTAAACTTTTAGTTATGCATGGTGGACAAATGCTTGTGAAAATAATCCTATAGAATGCAGTGGCTGCATAACTTGTACTTATTAAACAACATCTGAACTTCTT
Source organism: Sequoia sempervirens (assembly GCA_007258455.2). Lineage (NCBI taxonomy): Eukaryota > Viridiplantae > Streptophyta > Pinopsida > Cupressales > Cupressaceae > Sequoia > Sequoia sempervirens. The sequence goes on from VDFB02037316.1 coordinate 1,506, forward strand.
AATCTTTGATGTGACTTATCATACATCCAATTCACCAACGGAAACCTAAATAGGGTCTTAAATGTGTATTCTTAGTGGTCAGAATTCATGTATTCGTAGAATACCAGAGTAGAAAGTCATAGAATAGCATTTATAAAATTTTTTGCTTTGGAGTTCACTCTATTAGAAGTACTTCGGACCAATTTGACTAAGCTTGAAGAACTATTGAAAGTTATCTTCAAATTGTTGTAATATTTGATAATAGCCATTCACTTGGATGAATTCCATGATTAGTATTAACACCCTATATTAGTTTACTAAGTACCCATTGGCTCCTTACTCTGCTACAACCCCAAGGTTTTGTTGAAGGCCTGCAGTTGTGTTTGAGATCTAGAGTATGACAGAAAAAGGATTAATTACAACAGCTCCAAATTCATGAAATTCTCCCATGTCCATTAAATCAGAAATAAATCTCTCTAAACTTAACAATACAATAGTTATTACACTTCTTCCAAAGAGTTTCATACCTCTCTGGAAATCTATTGATTGTTTTTTGAGTTTCCATTTCAAGCTTTTATTTCATCTATTCATGCCACTACATATGTCTCACTATAAATTTTAAGTAAAATACTTCAAAATTAGTATTAACACATGCCTCATGAATCTCTAGCAGTGCTTCTAATTAATAATTGCTTATGGATATTTTCAGGTGACTGTTAGTGGATACAATCACAAGATGATAATTTTGCTCGAGAAGATTTTTGAAAAGATAGTACACTTTGAAGTCAAGCAGGAAAGATTTGCTGTGATCAAGGTAAGAAATTACTTAATTGCCATTATGGAAGTGTGGGAAAGCATTATGATAAAATCTCGGTGTAACATGGTAAGGCATGAAAACCAAATAAACCAATAATATCAATGGGAAAATGCAGTGTGTGCAATGAGCAGGAAGGGCAGATGGAGTAGATTAATTAGATGAGATATTATACAACCGGTGTGGAATAATTGAAGCATCAAACAATTTAACAATGGAAAAAGAAAGTGCAGGCAGTGGGTGTAGAAAGATTGGAAATGAGAAGAAGTAATATGCCGGGCTAATTTATGAACCAACTTTTTGCAATTTTCACAAAGTTTTGTACATAGCCATTTTGTCAAACAGTTTGTATGCTGGAGGTCTGAGTTGGTTTTGAGCTTGTTTTGAATGTGTATTTTGAAAAATCAACATAGCATTAATCTCCAGATGTCACATATTAAAACCAACTTCATTTACACAAAATACTGCAATTGAACCCAATAGAAACAATGTTTTATAGCATGTAGTATTGCTGTTATAGAAATATATTTCCAGACACTTACACACTGCAGAATACCACTATTTAAAGTGAAATATTTAAATATAATAGTGCTGACCTAAACTTGGCCCAAGTCAATGCTCCAATAGAAATTTCCTTGTACCTCCTTAGAGCTGTACGACTCCTTCAGCAAGGTACGATGCTCATAAATGTGCCCAAACAGCCTCAACACATGCCACGATTCCCCTATGGTCAGCGCCTAGTATAAATTCAACTTAGGAGGACTGCGTTGGAATGTTCCCAGCTCATAAACCTATTTGAAATTTGCATCGACCTCCCTCCACCAAACATTATGAGTTACAATTCCTTTTGGGGCTGATTGATGTTATGGCTGGGTGTATAAGCAGCAAAACAACAAAAAAAAAAGAATTATTTTATTTATTCCAATCTGCAGTTTCCTCAAACTTTCCACTTTGATAATTTCTCCAATTCTTCTACTTGTGAATATTTAACATAATTATGCAATTGCTATTCACCTGCGTGAAACCTGTGTGATTCCACCTGCAATCAGCTAGGTTAGATGTTTCACTATCGAAATCGATACCCTTAGGGATTTCATCCTAGGGTTTGCTCAAACTGAAAGCTCAAATTCCACAATAGAGAAAATAAAGAAGCATATGAAAATTAGCTTTTAAATCTCCTTTCATATTTTCCCATAGAGCTCACCCAAAGTCACTTTTTAATTTCCCACTCAAAATATAACATTTAATGCACTTCTAATAAAGTGACTTGATAATATTTCTCTTTTAAAACACTTAAGTCACTTTATTGAATTAATAAAAATAGTCATCCAAAAATTCACTTAACTGGATAACTTTATTTAATTAATTAATTTATTCCCTATTAAAACTCAAAATTAGCCTATGGGAATTAAATAGGCTAAATTGGTCATTTTCAGCTACTCCATGGAAGGGGACATTACAAAGCATTCAACTAGATGATTTCTTCACTCTAATGAAATTAGGATCAAAGATGAAATTGAGGAGGAGATGAAAAGGTGGAGAATTTTGATAGGTGCCAACCTAGTGTAGTTGGGTGGCAGTAGCAACTGGGTGTGGCCTCAACTAGATTCATCCCTTGTTGCCCATCTCCTAGTGTAAATTGATCCAAAGGTTAGGCCAATGAAGCACCCTTCTACGGTACCACTACCAACAATCCCCCACAATAGAAAGGAAAATGGAGAGAAACAAATCATGGTCAAGGGACAACTTTAAAGGCAAATTTTCAGCTTTTGAACTTGGATATATATGATTACTAGTTGTAGAAGAGCTAGATCTATATCCCAATTGATAATTATTGCCAATTCATAAGTCCGTGCCTAAGATCTTTCAACCGTCCTTTTGTAGATCAATAATATTTTGTAGATTAAAAATATTTTGAGGCAAGAAACATAAAGCAGAATATGAATTCTGCTATTTTCGTGCAATTCCAATTCATAAGCTACTTCACCAGCTCTCTGTGCAATCCTGTAAAGGCCATGGAAGTGAGGCTTCAACTTCTCAGCACCACTCTTCTTTAGAGAAGATTGTCTATAAGGCTGTAGGCATAGATAGGAAAGCTAAATCTTCCACCTCAAAACTTCTCCCAACTATGTGCTTGTCCTCATAGATCTTCTACTGGTTTTGTGCACTTTGAAGGATTCTTAAGAGACTTAAGCATGTCCTGACTCTCTTGTATCCAATCCTTCGCCTTTAGGAGCTTTACTGTCCCCAAACGCTAAATCTACAAAAGATATAGCATCATATCCATACAATGCTCAGAAAGGAGTCATCCCAATTGACATATGGTAGGTGGTATTATAGCAATGCTCACCCAAATGCAATCAGCCAATCCAAGCCTTCTGCTGCCTTGCAACATAATTGGGCAAGTATCCTTCCACCCATTCATTAAGAATCTCCATCTAACCATTAGTTTGAGGGTAGTAATTGGTGCTCATGGTCAACTCTTTGCAAGCCAACCTAAATAGCTCTTGCCAAAAGACACTGAGAAATCTGCTATTCCAATCATTGACTATGTTTTTTAGTAGTCCACGAAGTTTGAATAGTTCTCTAAAAAGCAATTCTGCAACCTGCAGTGCCTTGAATTCAGAAGATATGGCAAAAAAATGTGCATATTTAGTCAACCTATCAACTACCACATAGATACAATCTCAGCCCTATACTCTAGGAAGACCTATGATAAAGTTCTTAGATATACTCAACCACTTTTGCTCAGGGATAGGTAAAGGCTGCAATAAACACATTGAGAAAGTATGCTCCGACTTGTTCTACTGACAAGTCATGCATTCACAAACATGATGCTAGACATCATCTTTGAGTCCCTTCCAAGAGAATCTCTCTCTAATCTTCTAGTAGGTTTTGAAATAACCCAAATGTCCTACAAGGGGAGTATCATGAATGGCCCTCAAAATTTTCTCTTTTAACTTTGATTCAAGCACTAAATAAATTTTGTCCTTGTAGTAGATGACCGCATCTACCACCTTGTACCCGTCATCTTGAATCTTGCCATCCATCAACTCGCATGCAAAAGTGTTTTTGGAATACTCAACTAAAAGATGAGCCATCCGATCAGCTGAAATGTCTGTCAAGGAACATATGGTGGGTTTCTTGGAAAGAGCATTTGCTACAATATTCCTCTTCCCTTTCACAGACTCGATGTCAAAGTCATATGCCTGAATTTTGCTGACCCACTTTTGTTGTCGTTCATCTAAGTCCTTTTGCTCCAAAAAGTATTTCAAATTGGTACGGTCTATTCTAGCAACAAATTTTCTACCAAGTACTGCCTAAACTTTGCCAACACATCCATGATGGAAAGCATCTTCTTATCGTTGATGGAATATAATTTCTCTGCATCATGGATCTTCCTACTCTCATAAGCAACGGGGTGCCTGTTCTACATAAGTACTGCTCCAATCCCCTCACCAGAAGCATCACACTCCAACGCAAAAGGCTAGGAGAAATTGAGTAATGCCAGAATAGGACAAGTGTTCATTACCTCCTTAAGTTTGTTGAATGTGTGTTGAGCCTCCACAGTCCATTTGAAAACTCCCTTCTTAGTGAGATTTGTAAGAGGTGCACCAAGTTGAGAGAACCCTTTCACAAACCTCCTATTTTAACTGCAAAGGCTAAAGAATCCCCTCAACTTTGTTAGTGTCATCATTGGTGGCCAATCCACTATAGCCCAAGTTTTCTCTTGATGGACCTTCATTCCATCCGCATCAATTACTTGCCCCAAGTAAAGTATCTTTGTCATTCAAAGTTCACATTTGGAAGTTTTGGAAAATAAAGATTGTGCCTTCATGATGCCAAACCCCTCATCAAGGTGCTTGAGATGATCCTCCCAAGTCTTGTTGTAAATAAGAGTGTCATAAAAAATGCCAGTAAAAACTTCTGCAACTACCTATTGAAAATGTGGTTCATGAAAGACTAAAAGTTAGCGGGAGCATTGGTCAACCCAAAGGACATGACCAAAAACTCATAGTGGCCATAATGACACCTAAATGTTGTCTTGTGAATGTCTCGCTCTTGAACTTTGATTTGTTGGTATCTCGAATGAAGAACAATATTCCATAATATACTGCACCATGCAACTCATCCAAAAGTTGATCGATCTTGGGAATCAAATACCTATTTTAATAGTCTTTTTATTGAGTGCACGATAATAAGTGCACATTCGCATAGTCCTGTCTTTTTTCTTCACTAGGACAATTGAAGAAGCAAAGGGACTCGAGCTAGACTTGATGTGCTCCATATCTAATAACTCAATAATTTTCTCAATCTCCTCTATAAATCTATTCAAATGGTGATAAGGAATGGTAATAATGGCCTTAGAGCCCTCCTCTAGCTCGATCACATGCTCAAAACCCTTTTTGGGAGGTCTCCCAAGAGGAATGTCTTTAAAAGCCACGTTGTGCTTATTCAAAACAGATTGGATATCAACATGATACTGTCCATCACCAACAAAAGGGGTTATAGTAGAAATCAAACACTGGGCTACACAAGCAACATCACCATGTCTAAGTATACTATCCATCCTTTTAGTTGTCACAACCCTGGGTGCACCATTGGACATACCCCTTAGGACCAACTTCTTCCCATCCAGTCTAAACTTCAGCTCCATGGTTTGAAATTTTTGCTAGTACTTTCTATTGTGACCTTTTCACACATCGCCCCATTGAAAATGGGGACCCCCTAATTTTTACTTCGTTTGGGTCTTTTGGCTTGATTTTGGTTGGTTTTCTTGTTGTCTCTCTCTTGTTCTGTCTGCTTTCCAGGGATGTGCCCATCTTTGAGCTTAAACGTAAAATTTTGGCTAAGTCTGAGAATTAGGGTTTGTACTTTTCTGGTCAATTTGAGGTCAAATGGAATGAACAAGTTGAAATTTGAGCTTGGCATTGCAATGAACATAATTCCAACAAGTCCCCAGCAGAATTTTAGTGAATTTCACAACTTACTATTTTTAGTAAGTACCAGATTTGGGGCATTTTCTCAGCACTACTGAAGTTCTCTCAGTCACACTGCTTCCAGAATATGTCAGGCTACTTGTCTGCAAAATTTGAGCCAAAACAGACAACTTTCTATTTTTAGCAAGTCCACCTTCAGAAGCAGATTTTAGGGTTTATATGCGAAGTTCTTGTTGTGACCTTTTTCACACATCGCCCCATTGCAAATGGGGACCCCCTAATTTTTGCTTCATTTCGAACTTTTGGCTTGATTTTGGTTTGTTTTGTTGTTGTCTCTCTTTCTGTTGTCTATCTTTTCGGGATGTGCTCGTCTGTGAGCTTAAACGTGAAATTTGGCCAAATCCATAGAATTAGGGTTTTGAACTTTTCAGCCAATCCGAGGTCAAGGTGAATAAATTGAAAATTGAGCTTAACATTGCTGTCAGTATGCTTCTAGCAGGCTCTCAGCAAATTTTCATCAGATTCCGGTAACTTACTATTTTTAGTAAGTATGCAATTCAGGGCATTCCGTTAGCATTTTTGAAATTCCAATAGTCACACTACATTCAGAATACATCAAGCTGCTTGCGTGCAAAATTTGAGCTGAAACAGACAACTTACTATTTTTAGCAGTCCAGCTTCCAGAGCAGATTTCAAGGCTTAAACAAAGAATTTTTCAACGCATGTCTGCATATTCTTTCTGGGTTTCAGAGACCTTCGCGATGGTGTAACATGCAAAGCGAGATAACAACTTTCAGAATTCAGTCTTCCGAGGCTATTTTTAGGGTTTGCATGTCGGCATATTCTTTATGGGTTTTTCGAGAGCTTTGCAGTGATGTCACATGCAAATGGAGATGGTCACTCAGTAAGGAACTTACTATTTTTAGCAGGTGTATCCTGGCAGCCGCTTCCCAACATTTCAGAATCACGACCTGATCGCAATGCAGCAGAAACGAGAACAAACGGAGATCGTTTGATACGCATGTAGAGCAAATTAGGGTTTCCAGCTTCGGGACCTAAAAAGAAGGGCAAAAAGTCAGAATTTTCGAAAACCGGTGTAAACCACCGCGATCAGCATCCTTCAAGCTATTTGCTGGTAAAATTTGAAGACAAACGAAGCACTTACTATTTATAGTAAGTCATTTTGGAAATAGGCTAAAAATAGCAAATCAGTTGCATGCGCCGATGTCGGCAGGCAGGTCACGTGGTGAGGAGCACGTCATTCAAATTTCAAGTCAATTGGAGCTGCGGAGGTATCAGAAGCAAGCAGTTACTATAAATAGCAAACCACCTTCAGAAATGGGCTAAAAATAGCAGGCCAACTAAAAATAGCAGTGTCAACAGGCCAACAAGGTTGTGAGGATCCAGCGCTCAAAATTTCAAATCATTCTGAGCTTCAGAGATGCAAGAATTGAAGGACTTACTATAAATAGCAGGGCACAGAGAAGCTGGCGAAAACGAAGAAAAAGTGACCTGGAGCTTCGTCCTGCAGCTACCCCAAAATGCGCCCTCCTCACAGGCATAATTGAAAATTTTCTAAGTGGTATCCTGCTCATGCCTCCATATGCGCCCAACTTGCCTTGGGAATGTGAGTCGGATGAAATATCAGAGTGAAGTATGCCCAGGCAGAAAGCAAGATAGGTTGAAAATTTGGCTAAGGCATGAAGAATTTGAACGCGAAGTTGGCTAAGGAAAAACGATGAGCCCTTGGAGATCAAAGCATGAAAATCAGGTAAGTAAGTTGAATTTATATTATGAAGTGTTCTAATGCTCTTCTCCTTGCTTGTTTTGCAGGAGGAACGTCGAGACCAAGCGGTGATGATTTAGAGTGATGAAGCAAGTGATTCAAGATGACATCTCAACCTCAAAGGAAGAAAGTTGCAAGATAATGGCTAAGTGTTGAAACTTCGTATGTGCCCAGCTTAAGTGACAAAGAAGAAGTTGAAGAACAAACGTCAAGAAGAAGATCAAGAGCAGTGTGAACGCGTTTCAAGGCTGGAATCTTCTAGAAGGATGGTGGACATTAATGGCTCATTTATTACCCCACTCCTCTTGGTGGCGGTTTTTAGGGCAAATCTTGTTTAGGGCTGAGGTGGCGCGATTTTGGGCCATCCAGCCGATTGTAATCTAAGCCGTCCGTTGAACTTGGCCATCTATAAAAGGGGGAGTCCCCCTCATTTGTATCTCATTAGAAATTAGAATAGACATTAAGTTAGATAGTAGACATAGAGTAGAGGAACAACTTAGGAGTAACTTAGTATAGATTGATAGTGTAGTTTGAAGAAGAGGGAAAGTTTTCCCTTTGAAAACTTTGTAAGAAATTGTTGTGAACACTCTCTCAATAAAAGAGTTTTTCATTGATGGTGAATTTCGTCTTTGTTGTGAGTAGCTAGCAAGGTTTCTTCGTCCTTCCGATTCAAATGGTAGCATAAAATAGTTCAAAGTAGTATAATTTTCATTCCATGCAAGTAGATGTTAGCTGTGGAATGTGGTGTTTGATCTAAGCAACTTTGTCTATCCATACCACTAGTGTATTTGTTGATGGTGAATGCGCCTTGTGTGGTCAACTGGAATATCATGTACTAACTTCAATCACAGTTTGAATGATGGTATGCGTCGTTGTGATGGTATCTTTATGTCAAGTGGTGGTTTGAACATCTTTAGTCATCTCCTTTGAAGATTGCACTGACTCCGTGGAAGCTGTCCGATGCGAGGCAAAGCGAAATCCGGTTAGAAGTTTGCTGAAGTCGAGCTTCATATCCCACACTTAGAATAGATTTAGACTCTCTAAACCCTGCAACCACTTTAAATTCAGTACTTTTTGGTTAGAATAGGTAACTCGCACTTCATAGACAAATCTTTCGAGCATTTGAATTCCTTTCTCCGCTGCCGAACAATTCCGTAAGTCCCCTTGAAATACCAGCAAATCACATCGAGCCAACTAAGCCTATTCACACTGAAAGAACCTTGGAGTTGAACGCACGAACTCTCTCGCAATCTTAGTGTGCGAAATACTTTGATCAAGAGAGAATAGGGTAGCCGTTGGCGACTTTATTCTGCGTTGGTGCGGTCATGAAAAACACATCAACAGAATTGGCGCTAGGAGGGCTGAACACGAACAACAGAGCAGTTGAACTTCAGATTCTATCAAATTTTATTAAATGAGGAGGCAATCTTATAGACTCTTTTACCCTCCTCCAAGCGCTCAACAGAATTGGTGCTAGAAGGAGGGCGAGCATTGAATTGTTCCAGAGGCTAGAAAGAACTAGTATGAGCTTTGAAGTTCCAAATCGGAGATATGTTAGATCTCTCTTATGTCAAAAAATCCAAAAAAAGTGAAAAGTTAAAAAATTCAAAAAAATAAAAAAATGGAAAATCAATAAAGAGATTTCTCAATGGATGGGCACTTTTCTTGCCCTCAAGATAGTCTCGTGGATATTGCTCGGATTCATGAAAGATTGAATGCACAGCTGTGGCCTGAGAATTTGTCTAAGTTTGCTTTGCCAGGACAATGTCGAATTCATGAGACCTCCCAACACGAAGAAATCAGTTGCTTAACATTCTTCTCAAGGATAGAGCTTGTTCTCCAAGGGAAAATTTTCTTTTGGGATGTCCCCAAGCCAGGAGTATTGGACGTAGAACTTGATGATTATAGCATTCCAGAAGTTGTGGAGGAAGCCTTCATGAGATTCATACTTAGGATCCAAGGTCAGATGGAGCTAGGCAATGTTTGCTTGAAAGGTGTTTTGCTCCCTCGTTGGTGTCGGATTCACAACGCACCTCATCCAGAGTTCACTTGCACAACATGTGAAGGAGCCATCAACTTCGCCAGGTGTCGCCTCGGATTACCAGTGCTACCATATGGATTCTTCAAAGACAAAGGATGGATTGAATATGCCGCACAAACGTTTTCAGCACCAAATGAAGAGGGTACCTCAACATCGTCTAACAACAAGGAGAATAAGTCACAACAGGAGGATGTGATTGAGCTTAGGGAGCAAGCAGATGAAGATTGGTCCTACATCACATTAGAACAAGAGGCTATTGGAGCAAAGATCAAAGAAGCCGTGAGATATATCCAAGGAAGAGAAACCACCCAAGGAGACTGTCAGCATATAGAAGTGAATGAATGTACTAGATTGCGAGTTATTGGAGATCATCAAGAACCAAGAACAAAGGACTTAGCTCAAAGTAGAGATGATGTGAAAGATTTATTCACTCGAGGAGGAGAACGTGAAGAGGGAAGCAATTCCAGTACACTTCAGGAAGGAATGCTCCTTGATGAAAAGGTTCAATCATGCATGAACAAGATGGAAGAAATGGTAAGCAGCTTAAGGCAAGATGATGTGTTTGATGATCAATGGGCTACCAAGATGGAGGCAGAATATGAAATGCACTTCTCGTCAGCACTTGATCCATTATTCACAATCATGGACGAATTGCTTGATGAGATTGAGACAAATGAAATGCTGCCTAATCAAGAGATAGAAAATGAAGAGCAATTCAGGTTGGGGCTTGAGCCGTTGTTAGGTATTCAAAAGGAGCCAGTGAATGAAATGATCCAACTTTCCAAATGCTCTCTTGAATTGATTTCCCGGCCCACTCCTCCCAGTTTGGATCGTCCACACGTTTTAGATGCAAGTGGTATGGTTCACCATCAACTTCGACCTCCTGATGAAGCAATGGACAACGGGCAAGAATTCATGCCAGCAAATGAAGACCACCAGGTTGTATCTTTCCCCGTTGTTGATTACAAGGAATATCATTTTGATTATGGAGATTTAGGAAAGAAAACTTGTTTATGGATTAATCATGGTCCAGATGAGTTGCTCCAGTTAGTAATCTTTCCTGAAGTTTTGCCTGAATTTCAGATTTGTCCTTTGAGAGAATATTTTTCTGAGTTTAAAGACAAGTTTGCAAAACTTCGTACTATGACAACTACTTTGCTATTACTCCACATCCTGAGAAATCATTCTAGGAGTTGTATGTACTTGGGTCCTTTGATTGTTGTTCGCTTAAAGTTTTTGTTTTTGTTTAGATTAGTTGTCTTGCTTTCGTAGTTTAGTTCGCTTTCAATAAAAGGGGATCCCATTTTTGTGAGGGGGGGTGTTGTGTTATTCTCGCCACACTCCAGTACAATGTTGACACAATGTTAGTCCATTTCTCGGATAATCATCCAAGAAGTGCTTTAGAATCAGAGGTTGTTCTTTCAAGTCTTATCATTTGATTAGGATCTGTACTTGACTCGGAAGGGAATCATCTATTGTGTCTTGACACCAAGTCTCACGATTGCTATATTTTACACAAATGATTAATTGCTCTAAGTCATTGAGGTTTCTTAGGAGAAGTCTTGGCGAGTGAAAATCTTGCATCTTGCTTCAGCGCCACTACAATTCTCAAACCCTTTGGAGGCTTCAATGCCTGCCAGCCAATTGAGGAATTGACGGAAAATCAAAAGAAGAAAAGAAAATATGCTCAAAAGAAATATCTGAAAAACAAGAAATAAGAAAATGAGAAATGAAAGAAATATTATGAAATAAGAATATGAGAATAAGAATATGGACGCCCGGCCGACAGTGGAGCAATATTCGTGAGAATTGTAGCGACAACCTCGTCGGGGCTATAGACGCCTGACTGGCAGCAAGGCAATGTCCCAGATGCTTTTGAAGTTTAGATATTTACTTAGCTTGCTGGGACGGATTCTAGGAGCTTCAATGGTCTTTTGAGTTGGAACAAACGCATATGCACACACTTGTAATCAAAAGATGAGGTACCTTGATCCAATTTAGGATTCCTCTTCCCTTTTAAGTGTATCCCCTAGTCAGTTGATGGGTTGGAAAGAATTATCCAAAGGTTTTGAGTATGGAATGGGTTTTGTCTTTGAAATGTTCAGGAACATTTATTCAGGTTGGGGCTAATGTTGTGACCTTTTTCACACATCGCCCCATTGCAAATGGGGACCCCCTAATTTTTGCTTCGTTTCGAACTTTTGGCTTGATTTTGGTTTGTTTTGTTGTTGTCTCTCTTTCTGCTGTCTATCTTTCTGGGATGTGCCCGTCTGTGAGCTTCATCAGATTCCGGTAACTTACTATTTTTAGTAAGTATGCAATTCAGGGCATTCCGTTAGCATTTTTGAAATTCCAACAGTCACACTACATTCAGAATACATCAAGTTGCTCGCATGCAAAATTTGAGCTGAAACAGACAACTTACTATTTTTAGCAGTCCAGCTTCCGGAGCAGATTTCAAGGCTTAAACGAAGAATTTTCAACGCATGTCTGCATATTCCTTCTGGGTTTTCAGAGACCTTCGCGATGGTGTAACATGCAAAGCGAGATAACAACTTTCAGAATTCAGTCTTCCGAGGCTATTTTTAGGGTTTGCATGTCAGAGTTTTCTTTGCATGTCGGCATATTCTTTATGGGTTTTTCGAGAGCTTCGCAGTGATGTGACATGCAAATGCAGATGGTCACTCAGTAAGGAACTTACTATTTTTAGCAAGTGCATCCTGGTAGCCGCTTCCCAGCATTTCAGAATCACGAGCTGATCGCAATGCAACAGAAACGAGAACAAATGGAGATCGTTTGATACGCATGTAGAGCAAATTAGGGTTTCCAGCTTCGGGACCTAAAAAGAAGGGCAAAAAGTCAGAATTTTCGAAAACCGGTGTAAACCACCGCGATCAGCATCTTTCAAGCTATCTGTTGGTAAAATTTGAAGACAAACGAAGCACTTACTATTTATAGTAAGTCATTTTGGAAACAGGCTAAAAATAGCAAATCAGTTGCATGCGCCGATGTCGGCGGGCAGGTCACGTGGTGAGGAGCATGTCATTCAAATTTCAAGTCAATTGGAGCTGCGGAGGTATCAGAAGCAAGCAGTTACTATAAATAGCAAACCGCCTTCAGAAATGGGCTAAAAATAGCAGGCCAACTAAAAATAGTAGTGTCAACAGGCCAACAAGGTTGTGAGGATCCAGCGTTCAAAATTTCAAATCATTCTGAGCTTCAGAGATGCAAGAATTGAAGGACTTACTATAAATAGTAGGGCACAGAGAAGCTGGCGAAAACGAAGAAAAAGTGACTAAGTCTGGAGCTTCGTCCTGCAGCTACCCCAAAATGCGCCCTCCTCACAGGCATAATTGAAAATTTTCTAAGTGGTATCCTGCTTGTGCCTCCATATGCACCCAACTTGCCTTGGGAATGTGAAGAAAATATTCTAAGTTAAAATTTCATCCACCTCCCTATGCCAAATGCGCCCAAGAAGAAAATCTAAGGCGAGGGCAAGAAAAGTGGCTAAGTATAACTCTCATCCACCTCACATGGCAAAATGCGCCCAGCTGCAAGAGCCAAGCATGAAAATTTTCTAAGTATCAAGCAATATCCTCCTCCTATGGTAAAATGCGCCTAAGGAGAAAGTCAAAAGGGTCAACAATTTTCATCCTCCACCATGCCCAAAATGCGCCCAAGAGGAGTTAACAAGAAAGAAGTCAAAGGAGTCAAAGATTTTCATCCTCCACACATAGCAAAATGCACCCAAGTAAGGGCATGTAAAGACCAACACCCATGCAAAGTTGGTATTCATGCAAAAGAGGAAAAGGCCAAAAGTATTCAAGGCGTTATGTACAGGCAAAATGAGTTAAAGAAATTCGAATTCATGCAGAGGAGGAAAAAGACAAAGTATTCATGCAAGGAGAAGGAAGAAGACAAGGCATTGAAAGCACATAAAGACACAAGTCAAAGGTAGAATTGAAAATGTTCCTCTTCTAAGTGCTAAATGCGCCAAGTGCAAGGTGATATGAATAAAAATAAAATATGCTAGGCGCCTCATGAAAAATTTCCAAGCGAAGTTGATAATTTTTCTCGCAGGCAAGATGGATGAAGTTGAATAAAATTTTCTAAGGCAAAATTTTCAAAGTGATTCAAATTTTTCTAAGCCAAGATATTTTCTTCCTTATAAAATACGCCTAGACATTGAAGGTGGTGAATTTTCCTGAAGCACGAGAAAATTTTCCAGTGATGAAATTTGAGAAGGTTGACAATGCAGGATGAATTTAAAAATTCTTCGAGTCTGAGCAACGCAATACAATAACAGATGAAGAACGGATTTAAATTGGTGGAATAATATTTTTTCTAAGGTTCAAATTTTAGAAAATTTAAATGAACCCGTTCGTTGTGCACCCATGAGTTCGACACATTTTGAAGGAAATTTTCTTCTGGGTATTGAAGATTATCGATGAGGAATGGATTTTAGGGTCTTTCACAGCTTGCCAAGGATTTTGAGATAAAGATTTCAGATGGGCACCAGGTTGATGAATTTCCTAAGGAAAATTTAAAAATTTTCTAAGACAAGGAAAGAAATGCTTTCAAGATAAATTTGCCTGGGGTGATGAATTTGAAATTGGTGCCTAGATGATTTTGATCGAGTTTTTGATGAAAGCTTTTCTTTCTTGAGCGTGAGTCGGATGAAATATCAGAGTGAAGTATGCCCAGGCAGAATGCAAGATAGTTTGAAAATTTGGCTAAGGCATGAAGAATTTGAACGCGAAGTTGGCTAAGGAAAAACAATGAGCCCTTGGAGATCAAAGCGTGAAAATTAGGTAAGTAAGTTGAATTTATATTATGAAGTGTTCTAATGCTCTTCTCCTTGCTTTGTTTGCAGGAGGAACGTCGAGACCAAGCGGTGATGATTTAGAGTGATGAAGCAAGTGATTCAAGATGACATCTCAACCTCGAAGGAAGAAAGTTGCAAGATAATGGCTAAGTGTTGAAACTTCGTATGTGCCCAGCTCAAGTGACAAAGAAGAAGTTGAAGAACAAACGTCAAGAAGAAGATCAAGAGCAGTGTGAACGCATTTCAAGGATGGAATCTTCTAGAAGGATGGTGGACATTAATGGCTCATTTATTACCCCACTCCTGTTGGTGGTGGTTTTTAGGGCGAATCTTGTTTAGGGCTGAGGTGGCGCGATTTTGGGCCATCCAGCCGATTGTAATCTAAGCCGTCCGTTGAACTTGGCCATCTATAAAAGGGGGAGTCCCCCTCATTTGTATCTCATTAGAAATTAGAATAGACATTAAGTTAGATAGTAGACATAGAGTAGAGGGACAACTTAGGAGTAACTTAGTATAGATTGATAGTGTAGTTTGAAGAAGAGGGAAAGTTTTCCCTTTGAAAACTTTGTAAGAAATTGTTGTGAACACTCTCTCAATAAAAGAGTTTTTCATTGATGGTGAATTTCGTCTTTGTTGTGAGTAGCTAGCAAGGTTTCTTCGTCCTTCCGATTCAAATGGTAGCATAAAATAGTTCAAGTAGTATAATTTTCATTCCATGTGTTGGCCAAAACTAACACCTGAGTGCAGGTTTGTACGACAGCTATGCACACACGAATGAGTGCTCTTCAAATTAGAGGGGAAGCTCCCTCGAGGCCGGAATGCATGGAAAAGAAAAGTAATCTAAGTCCTATCTTTTGTTCTCACTGGAAGAGGCACAAGGTTAAGAAAACCAAGAACGCTTGCAGCTAAGGATTTTCCGGGTTTCACAGATCATTAACTATAACTAAGCTATCTACTTTAAATCTATCCAATTTCCTCAAGAAAACAGAGCATGAGGAAATGGAGCAGGGTTTGACTATTAGACGATAAACGTATATAGATTCTCAACTTGAAGGCAAGGTGGCGCATCTATCAGCTCAATCTAGACAAGTTTATTGGTAACAACATCACACGATAAACTGGATACGGATTCTCTACTTGAAGGCAAGGTGGCGCGACTATTATCTCAATCTGAACAAGTTTATTAGGCACAAAACAGATTTATCTAAACTATGGGAAGAATTTACCATGACAATCGCATGAAACCCTATGTGGCATAACAATTGATCATAATAGTAAAGACTCACAAAACAGATTTATCATTACAATCGCATGAAACCCTATGTGGCATAACAATTGATCATAATGGTAAAGATGCACAAAACAAAAAGAATTCACCATTATAATTGCATGAAACCCTATATGGCATAACACTTAATCGTAATAGTAAAGACACATGAACAGATACAAAAAGAGCAATATTGAGGGCAAGGTAGGCGCAACATATATTTCTCTCGTGCAAAAGTTATTTACAAATGAGCAAAAACTCTTATTTATATACATCAAGGTGTAGGGAACCCTAAAATCACCTTGAGTCATCTACAGTCTTGCAATGCATGCAAGATTTACTGCCAAGCCCTAATAAAGTAAACTATACAGTTAACTGGAAAACTACCATCAGTTAACCGAAACACCTAATCTAAAAATGGACAACTGTGCAAACATGCATGTCCTTATTGAAAGCAAGTTAATTGGAACACTACCATCAGTTAACGTAAAACCTAAATACAACTCCAAGTGAATAAAGCTAATCCCAGAATAGATATGCATGAGATGAGACAGCGAGTTAACTTGAAAAGGTAATGCCAAGTTTAACTCCTGTGTGTAATGTCTATCCTAAGAGGTGGGAACTGAAGTCTACTAGCCGTGATCTCGAGCAAGCAATCCCTCAACGAGATTGTTCACTGTATTAGCATCTGAATGTCAGCAACTTGAGCAATCTAGGCAATCTTTGCACACTCAAACTAGCAATTCACTGACTGGTAACTTTGGCGGCTCCATAACTGAAGTGATGGCCAACATCTCCTCTGCAGCTTGATACAAATCGATCTCAGCTTTTCTAAAAAATCATGAATTAAGACCGATTTGGTCTTGAATTCAGTCTGTGTGTACTGTACTCTGAAAAACTCGCCTGTTGACTGTGAACTTGACTATGTTCTGACAAGATTTATGGAAAGCTAAAAATACCCTGCTGAGGGTAAAAATAGCCTATCGAAGGGCAATTTTCAGTGAAAAATCTGAGATATGGGTTTTGTCCAGAAAAAGATTCTAAGACATCCCAGAACGTTAGAAATGCGAAAATCTGACTTCTACTCGACCATGCAAAGAGTTTTCAGTTGAGAAAATTAGAAACTCAAGAACGAATGCTCTGGAGTTAAAAATTCCTGAAAAATCAAACGCACGATTTTAATTCGAGGAAGCTATATAGAAATGATCTAGATGCTGAGACTTGTTGAATTTTGCCAATTTCAGGAACATGCGAATTGAAAACTGAGAGAAATCTGATAACCAAGGAGGAAAAAAAAACATTTTTTGTATGCTCTTCTTCAATGAAAATCGCCCTTGAATTCTTCAAATTGTTGACAATCGTGAACTTTTAACTTGCAAAAGAATGTGATATGAGAAATCGCCTTTGGAAATAGAT
This sequence comes from Sequoia sempervirens, assembly GCA_007258455.2. Classification (NCBI taxonomy): domain Eukaryota; kingdom Viridiplantae; phylum Streptophyta; class Pinopsida; order Cupressales; family Cupressaceae; genus Sequoia; species Sequoia sempervirens. Next base: position 18,574 of record VDFB02037316.1, read on the forward strand.
GAGAAATCTGCCTTTGTTTGAGAAATACGAATCTCCCTTGAAAATACGCCTTGTGAATGAAGAAAAATGAATTTTGCTTGAAAATACGCCTTTGCCTTGAAGAAAAACGAATTTTGCTTGAAAATATGAATTTCTCTTAAAAATACGAATTTCTCTGGAAGCTTGGTGAATAATAAATGAAGGCGCCATGTTTAAACAAGAAGAAATTCGCACCAACTTGTGAACTGCAAGATTTCAAAACCCTGACTGAAATAGAAGCCTTCCAATTGGTTGCCCTTCAGTTGAACTGCCACTGACTCGGAGTTCAAAAATAAATAATAATAAAATATTCATCATGATGCAATTTGAGAACTTAGCATAAAGAGGGCGCCAATCTTAAGAAAATCGCCATTTAATGCTAAAATGCAATAATAAATATTAAATATTATCAAACTTCAGTTGACAATTTGGATGAAGCTTTGAGATTCATCGGCGAACTTCACTGATTCTGAAAAGTCATTGTTTGAGCTCATAGGCGTCCATTTGCTCAAGATATTCCACTTTTTATTAACTTCCTATTTTGTAGTTGACGGAAAAGTCATGACTGGTCAACTTCAACATTGATTTCTGAGTGACTGGGAGATGCTGGGACTGAGCTGGAGAATTCATCGGAAAGCCTACTGAACAAGGAAGAAATGTCTGCTGGGAGACACTACTGCAAAATCCATCATTTAATACCCTGAAAAATTAGGCGCCCCTGATTAAATTCATTTACAGGTTCCAGACTTAAACCATTTTCCTAAACTGCCATCGACACTTCAAATAGCTGCTGACGGCGAACGGTGAACCCTGTTGGCAAGAAACGAAGCTCACTGCGTGCCTGGAGACATTCTGCATCCAACGGATATACGCATGACATCTGAAAGCTGTGTTAAGGGTCTCAAAAGTAAAAGCACCCCTGGCTCTTAGTTGCACTGACACCATTTTGACGAAAGTCGAACTTTCAACCAAATGCCCTACTTTGACCTCTGATATCTAAAGCTGGGGTAACCCGATTCGAACATTATCTGTTTTAACGGACAGCCAAAAGGGCCCACAAGAGAAGTCTCTGGAGGTGACGAAGCAAGAAAACTTCTTCTAAGACCTCAAAAACTCCAGTGCGTATTTTATTTAAAATAACTGCTCCAGCCTCGGCCATTTTCCGGAAGTCCTCACTCTTTAGCATTTCGCCAAAGACCTCGCACATACGAGTGTTTGCCAATCCCAAAGGTTGACGGCTAGGCTCGTTGAATAGATAAAATGATTATGCTCAAAAGCCGTGAAGACTTCGAACGCAAACGACCTCATCTTACAGGTCTAAAGGCTAGGCGCCTCTGGACTGTAGAAATACACTGCAAATTTTATGTTGGTCCTCCCGTGAAATTACGTGCTTGGTAGAACCTCCGCCACGATCACCTGGAACGTCGGATCGACAGGCAGGATGATGCATTGCAGAGCTAGGCTAGAGTAGTACTGATGTCAGGAAGACCTCATCTGCAAATTTGACCATTTCAAGGGCCATTTTAACCAGCGCCCCTGAGCTGTAGTTGCACTAGAAATGCAATGAAGAAGCTCTGTGATGTGAAAACTCCATTATAAGCTCATTTTCAGACGACTGCTGCCGGAATTCTGAGACTCGGATGACTACGTTTGATATCTCATCGGATAAGCAGACTAGTCAAGAACAGATTGACTATATTCGCTACCAGAAATACCATAATTTACCCCCCCTTTAAGTTGGGCGCCCTCAGGCTATAGTTGCGCTTTTGCCTGAAAAAGACAAATTTCTCATATCTGGAACTTTGGGAATTTCAACTTGTATCGCTGATTGCTGGAGCTGCGGATCTCGTAAAGCTTCGTTGGATAGCTCATCGGATAGCCAGACCAATTCTGAAGAAATTGACTGTATTTATGAGCATTTTTAACAAGATCTTGACCTTCAAAAAGAAGGGCGCCCCTGCGCTATAGGTGCACTTTTTTTCTTCTCTTAAAAATCTTCATAAATTAGCCATTGAAAACTCCGTCTCGACCACTGAAATGACCATGTGCCACGTGAAATACTATCGTGAGACACTCCTCCATCGTGAAAAGCTCCATTCTGAGTCTCTGCTTTAGCTTCTGATGAATAAAATTGACTTTGACTGACAAAATATTGACAAAAACTCCATGCTTAATATTGCCCAAAAACTGTATTTTACATCATTTTAGCAAGGTTTAGACTCTTTTATGCAAAATGCCTTGATGAAGCAAAAAAAATTTGGTTTGGGTACAACATTAGGCTCCGTCTGGTGACCATGTTGGATACCTACAGCATAGGAGAACCTAAGAATCTCAGTGTTACGTAGACCAGTGATTTACAATTGGGCATTGGAGTCAGGACCTTTTCCCTAATCACCTAAAACATTGGAGTTTCCTAAAAACCTAACCTAAAAAACACCTAAAACAAGACTACCTAAGCTCACCTAAAACACGGCAAAACATCACAGAACGGGGAAACACAAAACAACATAACAATAAAGCATAAAAATTACTTAAAGAAAACTAACTCCACCCTCGAAGAGATGAAGTGCTTTGAATATTGTCCGCTGCATAGCAGCGAGGAGAGCCTCCCACCAATGTCGTTTCTGCCTGAAAGGCTTGACTTCTCTTCTGATGGGAATTGCAGGAGGCAATCCTTCTGGAATGAAGATTCTCAGGTATTCATATATCCATGCATAAGTACTCTGCCAAAAGTCAGAATATGATGCAAATGGGAAATCTAATACCCCGAAGTTATTAGTTCTATTGTAGTCCATCCTTGGGATGTTAGTTTCTTCAAACCAGTCGATCGAGTTCCAAACTCGATTTCTGTAATGCCGTAGGTGATCTTTTCTGATCTGATAATATCCTTTGACCGGCTCGTCGATCAGCTCTACATCACCTTGAACACATAGGAGTTTGATTCCCATGTCTTCGGCATCTTTGAGGCCTTGCAAAAGCACCTTTTTTTCTGCTCCAGTGAATTCCAATTGCAGCCAATTTGCAATTGGGTTCAACTGTCCTTTAGGGAATATGATCAATTCCCCTTCTTCTAAACATGTATCTGAACAACCTCCATCGAACTGTATTGTCCATGACTTTGTCTCCTCTGTCGGTCTCTTTTCAGAACAAGAAATGTTTTGGTCTTCAACTTTTATCTCTGACAGAGTTACATAATTACCAGGACCCGTTTCAGGCTTTACTTTTGTTGGAACAAATGATTTGAACACAGCCTGCTTCTTTGCAACTTTGAGAATCTGATCTAATTTTTCTGGATGGTCCTGAAGATATTCCAGTTGCGAGATTTGTACCTTGGTCTTCATCATGGAAGCTACGATGTCAAAATTTGCTGAAGACGTCTCTTGAGCAACTGGCATAGTAATCGCATGTGAAGGTTTGGGTTTAGAAGTGAGAGGCACTTCTTCACCCTCTTCGTTTGATTTCCGCCTTTCTTCTTCTTCTTTCTGTGCTTTGAAGTGTTGATCACGTGTAAACACAGGAGTGTACTGACGGTATTCTTCTTCTTCTTCTTGATTTACGGGTTCTTCATCAAAGTATCCCGTTGCGGAGTCGCCATCGAAGTTGTCCGTCTGTGGTAAAACAACCTTCGAACTTGGTGTTGGTACAAAACTAGAACTGGGAGCAGCGTTAGTGTATCCCATGATTTGGATCATTCTCAGGTTCTCTGGACATGTGAATCCGGAATGTGCATCGGTGTCGTGGAAAGGACAAAATACTGCATTGTGTGTAGCTTCAATCATTGATCTTGGTGGAGATTTTGACAACCGTGGTTGAAGATTGTCTCTCTTTGGTTGGTACGGTTGCTGAACTGGAGATCTGATAGAATTTGCTTTCATCAAGCCGGAAGTGATCATATTATCCGCCAACTCAATGGCATGTTCTTGTGCACTCTTCAACTCTGTTGCTTTGGCCGTCTTGAGAAAGAAGGCTATCTTTGATGGAAGAGCATTTATGAAACAGCTTATCAGAATCTCTGGTGATGGATCGAGTGTAGAAGAAATTCTTGCAACAAGACGATTAAATCTTGCCACAAAATCCCTCATGTGTTCTTTGTGATCCATCTTTGAATTTGTGAGCTGGGCGAACAACATATGATTGTCTTCAACGGGCTTGAATCTCGCTAAAAACTTCTCGCTCATAATTGCCCAACTTGTGATACTGCCTAGCGCCAGGTGATTGAACCAGTCGGCAGCATTTCCCGCAAGAGTCTCAACAAAGAGACGCACTGCGATGTCTTCATGTTCTACGTGCAAGATGGCACAAGCCGTTGTGAACGCAGAAAAATGGTCCTCCGGGTGTTGTGTTCCATCGCCGTGAAACCAAGGAAAACGCTTCCTTGACCCTTTAGGTAACTCATGATTTACCTCAAAAGCCAAAGGTCCAATGTTATTGCCCCAAGGTAATGGGGGTGGACGTCGCCTGTCAGCATTATTGTGGTTATCATCCATTGCTTCTGTGTGGATCATGCAATCGGATGCCAGAGTGTGATTATTCCCGTGAAATAAAAGCGTTTAGCTTTTCATGAAGTTTTCTTACCTCGTGCCCCACGGTGGGCGCCAAAAAACTGTTGGCGTCAAAACTAACACCTCTGGAGTGCAGGTTTGTACGGACAGCTATGCACACTGCGTAATGAGTGCTCTTCCAATTAGGAGGGGAAGCTCCCTCGTAGTGCTGGAATGCATGGAAAAGAAAAGTAATCTAAGTCCTATCTTTTTGTTCTCAGCTGGAAGAGGCACAAGGTTAAGAAAACCAAGAACGTTGCAGCTAAGGATTTTCTGGTTTCGCAGATCATTAACTACAACTAAGCTATCTACTTTAAATCTGTCCAATTTCCTCAAGAAAACAGAGCATGAGGAAATGGAGTAGGGTTTGACTATTAGACGATAAACATGTATAGATTCTCAACTTGAAGGCAAGGTGGCGCATCTATCAGCTCAATCTAGACAAGTTTATTGGTAACAACATCACACGATAAACTGGATACGGATTCTCTACTTGAAGGCAAGGTGGCGCATCTATTATCTCAATCCGAATTAGTTTATTGTCCACGACAACACACGATAACCAAGTAAAGATTCTCTACTTGAAGGCAAGGTGGCGCGACTATTATCTCAATCTGAACAAGTTTATTAGGCACAAAACAGATTTATCTAAACTATGGGAAGAATTTACCATGACAATCGCATGAAAACCTATGTGGCATAACAATTGATCATAATAGTAAAGACTCACAAAACAGATTTATCATTACAATCGCATGAAACCCTATGTGGCATAACAATTGATCATAATGGTAAAGATGCACAAAACAGAAAGAATTCACCATTATAATTGCATGAAACCCTATGTGGCATAACACTTAATCGTAATAGTAAAGACACATGAACAGATACAAAAAGAGCAATATTGAGGGCAAGGTAGGCGCAGAATATATTTTTCTCGTGCAAAAGTTATTTACAAATGAGCAAAAGCTCTTATTTATATACATCAAGGTGTAGGGAACCCTAAAATCACCTTGAGTCATCTACAGTCTTGCAATGCATGCAAGATTTACTGCCAAGCCCTAATAAAGTAAACTATACAGTTAACTGGAAAACTACCATCAGTTAACCGAAACACCTAATCTAAAAATGGACAACTGTGCAAGCATGCACGTCCTTATTGAAAGCAAGTTAACTGGAACACTACCATCAGTTAACGTAAAACCTAAATACAACTCCAAGTAAATAAAGCTAATCCCAGAATAGATATGCATGAGATGAGACAGCGAGTTAACTTGAAAAGGTAACGCCAAGTTTAACTCCTGTGTGTAATGTCTATCCTGAGAGGTGGGAACTGAAGTCTACTGGCCGTGATCTCGAGCAAGCAATCCCTCAACGAGATTGTTAACTGTATCAGCATCTGAATGTCAGCAACTTGAGCAGTCTTGGCAATCTTTGCACACTCAAACTAGCAATTCACTGACTGGTAACTTTGGCGGCTCCATAACTGAAGTGATGGCCAACATCTCCTCTGCAGCTTGATACAAATCGGTCTCAGCTTTTCTAAAAAATCATGAATTAAGACCGATTTGGTCTTGAATTCAGTCTGTGTGTACTGTACTCTGAAAAACTCGCCTGTTGACTGTGAACTTGACTATGTTCTGACAAGATTTATGGAAAGCTAAAAATACCCTGCTGAGGGTAAAAATAGCCTATCGAAGGGCAATTTTCAGCGAAAAATATGAGATATGGGTTTTGTCCAGAAAAAGATTCTAAGACAACTCAAAACGTCAGAAATGCGAAAATCTGATTTCTACTCGACCATGCAAAGAGTTTTCAGTTGAGAAAATTAGAAACTCAAGAACGAATGCTCTGGAGTTAAAAATTCCTGAAAAATCAAACGCACGATTTTAATTCAAGGAAGCTATATAGAAATGATCTAGATGCTGAGACTTGTTGAATTTTGCCAATTTCAGGAACATGCGAATTGAAAATTGAGAGAAATCTGAGAACCAAGGAGGAAAAAAAAACGTTTTTTGTATGCTCTTCAATGAAAATCGCTCTTGAATTCTTCAAATTGCTGACAATCGTGAACTTTTAACCTGCAAAAGAATGTGATTGGAGAAATCGCCTTTGGAAATAGATGAGAAATCTGCCTTTGTTTGAGAAATACGAATCTCCCTTGAAAATACGCCTTGTGAATGAAGAAAAACGAATTTTGCTTGAAAATACGCCTTTGCCTTGAAGAAAAACAATTTTTGCTTGAAAATATGCCTTTGCCTTGAAGAAAAACGAATTTTGCTTGAAAATATGAATTTCTCTTAAAAATACGAATTTCTCTGGAAGCTTGGTGAATAATAAATGAAGGCGCCATGTTTAAACAAGAAGAAATTCGCACCAACTTGTGAACTGCAAGATTTCAAAACCCTGACTGAAATAGAAGCCTTCCAATTGGTTGCCCTTCAGTTGAACTGCCACTGACTCGGAGTTCAAAAATAAATAATAATAAAATATTCATCATGATGCAATTTGAGAACTTAGCATAAAGAGGGCGCCAATCTTAAGAAAATCGCCATTTAATGCTAAAATGCAATAATAAATATTAAATATTATCAAACTTCAGTTGACAATTTGGATGAAGCTTTGAGATTCACCGGCGAACTTCACTGATTCCGAAAAGTCATTGTTTGAGCTCATAGGCGTCCATTTGCTCAAGATATTCCACTTTTTATTAACTTCCTATTTTGTAACTAACGGCAAAGTCACGACTGGCCAACTTCAACACTGATTTCTGAGTGACCGGGAGATGCTGGGACTGAGCTGGAGAATTCATCGGAAAGCCTACTGAACAAGGAAGAAATGTCTGCTGGGAGACACTACTGCAAAATCCATCATTTAATACCCTGAAAAATTAGGCGCCCCTGATTAAATTCATTTACAGGTTCCAGACTTAAACCATTTTCCTAAACTGCCATCGACACTTCAAATAGCTGCTGACGGCGAACGGTGAACCCTGTTGGCAAGAAACGAAGCTCACTGCGTGCCTGGAGACATTCTGCATCCAACGGATATACGCATGACATCTGAAAGCTGTGTTAAGGGTCTCAAAAGTAAAAGCACCCCTGGCTCTTAGTTGCACTGACACCATTTTGACGAAAGTCGAACTTTCAACCAAATGCCCTACTTTGACCTCTGATATCTAAAGCTGGGGTAACCCGATTCGAACATTATCTGTTTTAACGGACAGCCAAAAGGGCCCACAAGAGAAGTCTCTGGAGGTGACGAAGCAAGAAAACTTCTTCTAAGACCTCAAAAACTCCAGTGCGTATTTTATTTAAAATAACTGCTCCAGCCTCGGCCATTTTCCGGAAGTCCTCACTCTTTAGCATTTCGCCAAAGACCTCGCACATACGAGTGTTTGCCAATCCCAAAGGTTGACGGCTAGGCTCGTTGAATAGATAAAATGATTATGCTCAAAAGCCGTGAAGACTTCGAACGCAAACGACCTCATCTTACAGGTCTAAAGGCTAGGCGCCTCTGGACTGTAGAAATACACTGCAAATTTTATGTTGGTCCTCCCGTGAAATTACGTGCTTGGTAGAACCTCCGCCACGATCACCTGGAACGTCGGATCGACAGGCAGGATGATGCATTGCAGAGCTAGGCTAGAGTAGTACTGATGTCAGGAAGACCTCATCTGCAAATTTGACCATTTCAAGGGCCATTTTAACCAGCGCCCCTGAGCTGTAGTTGCACTAGAAATGCAATGAAGAAGCTCTGTGATGTGAAAACTCCATTATAAGCTCATTTTCAGACGACTGCTGCCGGAATTCTGAGACTCGGATGACTACGTTTGATATCTCATCGGATAAGCAGACTAGTCAAGAACAGATTGACTATATTCGCTACCAGAAATACCATAATTTACCCCCCCTTTAAGTTGGGCGCCCTCAGGCTATAGTTGCGCTTTTGCCTGAAAAAGACAAATTTCTCATATCTGGAACTTTGGGAATTTCAACTTGTATCGCTGATTGCTGGAGCTGCGGATCTCGTAAAGCTTCGTTGGATAGCTCATCGGATAGCCAGACCAATTCTGAAGAAATTGACTGTATTTATGAGCATTTTTAACAAGATCTTGACCTTCAAAAAGAAGGGCGCCCCTGCGCTATAGGTGCACTTTTTTTCTTCTCTTAAAAATCTTCATAAATTAGCCATTGAAAACTCCGTCTCGACCACTGAAATGACCATGTGCCACGTGAAATACTATCGTGAGACACTCCTCCATCGTGAAAAGCTCCATTCTGAGTCTCTGCTTTAGCTTCTGATGAATAAAATTGACTTTGACTGACAAAATATTGACAAAAACTCCATGCTTAATATTGCCCAAAAACTGTATTTTACATCATTTTAGCAAGGTTTAGACTCTTTTATGCAAAATGCCTTGATGAAGCAAAAAAAATTTGGTTTGGGTACAACATTAGGCTCCGTCTGGTGACCATGTTGGATACCTACAGCATAGGAGAACCTAAGAATCTCAGTGTTACGTAGACCAGTGATTTACAATTGGGCATTGGAGTCAGGACCTTTTCCCTAATCACCTAAAACATTGGAGTTTCCTAAAAACCTAACCTAAAAAACACCTAAAACAAGACTACCTAAGCTCACCTAAAACACGGCAAAACATCACAGAACGGGGAAACACAAAACAACATAACAATAAAGCATAAAAATTACTTAAAGAAAACTAACTCCACCCTCGAAGAGATGAAGTGCTTTGAATATTGTCCGCTGCATAGCAGCGAGGAGAGCCTCCCACCAATGTCGTTTCTGCCTGAAAGGCTTGACTTCTCTTCTGATGGGAATTGCAGGAGGCAATCCTTCTGGAATGAAGATTCTCAGGTATTCATATATCCATGCATAAGTACTCTGCCAAAAGTCAGAATATGATGCAAATGGGAAATCTAATACCCCGAAGTTATTAGTTCTATTGTAGTCCATCCTTGGGATGTTAGTTTCTTCAAACCAGTCGATCGAGTTCCAAACTCGATTTCTGTAATGCCGTAGGTGATCTTTTCTGATCTGATAATATCCTTTGACCGGCTCGTCGATCAGCTCTACATCACCTTGAACACATAGGAGTTTGATTCCCATGTCTTCGGCATCTTTGAGGCCTTGCAAAAGCACCTTTTTTTCTGCTCCAGTGAATTCCAATTGCAGCCAATTTGCAATTGGGTTCAACTGTCCTTTAGGGAATATGATCAATTCCCCTTCTTCTAAACATGTATCTGAACAACCTCCATCGAACTGTATTGTCCATGACTTTGTCTCCTCTGTCGGTCTCTTTTCAGAACAAGAAATGTTTTGGTCTTCAACTTTTATCTCTGACAGAGTTACATAATTACCAGGACCCGTTTCAGGCTTTACTTTTGTTGGAACAAATGATTTGAACACAGCCTGCTTCTTTGCAACTTTGAGAATCTGATCTAATTTTTCTGGATGGTCCTGAAGATATTCCAGTTGCGAGATTTGTACCTTGGTCTTCATCATGGAAGCTACGATGTCAAAATTTGCTGAAGACGTCTCTTGAGCAACTGGCATAGTAATCGCATGTGAAGGTTTGGGTTTAGAAGTGAGAGGCACTTCTTCACCCTCTTCGTTTGATTTCCGCCTTTCTTCTTCTTCTTTCTGTGCTTTGAAGTGTTGATCACGTGTAAACACAGGAGTGTACTGACGGTATTCTTCTTCTTCTTCTTGATTTACGGGTTCTTCATCAAAGTATCCCGTTGCGGAGTCGCCATCGAAGTTGTCCGTCTGTGGTAAAACAACCTTCGAACTTGGTGTTGGTACAAAACTAGAACTGGGAGCAGCGTTAGTGTATCCCATGATTTGGATCATTCTCAGGTTCTCTGGACATGTGAATCCGGAATGTGCATCGGTGTCGTGGAAAGGACAAAATACTGCATTGTGTGTAGCTTCAATCATTGATCTTGGTGGAGATTTTGACAACCGTGGTTGAAGATTGTCTCTCTTTGGTTGGTACGGTTGCTGAACTGGAGATCTGATAGAATTTGCTTTCATCAAGCCGGAAGTGATCATATTATCCGCCAACTCAATGGCATGTTCTTGTGCACTCTTCAACTCTGTTGCTTTGGCCGTCTTGAGAAAGAAGGCTATCTTTGATGGAAGAGCATTTATGAAACAGCTTATCAGAATCTCTGGTGATGGATCGAGTGTAGAAGAAATTCTTGCAACAAGACGATTAAATCTTGCCACAAAATCCCTCATGTGTTCTTTGTGATCCATCTTTGAATTTGTGAGCTGGGCGAACAACATATGATTGTCTTCAACGGGCTTGAATCTCGCTAAAAACTTCTCGCTCATAATTGCCCAACTTGTGATACTGCCTAGCGCCAGGTGATTGAACCAGTCGGCAGCATTTCCCGCAAGAGTCTCAACAAAGAGACGCACTGCGATGTCTTCATGTTCTACGTGCAAGATGGCACAAGCCGTTGTGAACGCAGAAAAATGGTCCTCCGGGTGTTGTGTTCCATCGCCGTGAAACCAAGGAAAACGCTTCCTTGACCCTTTAGGTAACTCATGATTTACCTCAAAAGCCAAAGGTCCAATGTTATTGCCCCAAGGTAATGGGGGTGGACGTCGCCTGTCAGCATTATTGTGGTTATCATCCATTGCTTCTGTGTGGATCATGCAATCGGATGCCAGAGTGTGATTATTCCCGTGAAATAAAAGCGTTTAGCTTTTCATGAAGTTTTCTTACCTCGTGCCCCACGGTGGGCGCCAAAAAACTGTTGGCGTCAAAACTAACACCTCTGGAGTGCAGGTTTGTACGGACAGCTATGCACACTGCGTAATGAGTGCTCTTCCAATTAGGAGGGGAAGCTCCCTCGTAGTGCTGGAATGCATGGAAAAGAAAAGTAATCTAAGTCCTATCTTTTTGTTCTCAGCTGGAAGAGGCACAAGGTTAAGAAAACCAAGAACGTTGCAGCTAAGGATTTTCTGGTTTCGCAGATCATTAACTACAACTAAGCTATCTACTTTAAATCTGTCCAATTTCCTCAAGAAAACAGAGCATGAGGAAATGGAGTAGGGTTTGACTATTAGACGATAAACATGTATAGATTCTCAACTTGAAGGCAAGGTGGCGCATCTATCAGCTCAATCTAGACAAGTTTATTGGTAACAACATCACACGATAAACTGGATACGGATTCTCTACTTGAAGGCAAGGTGGCGCATCTATTATCTCAATCCGAATTAGTTTATTGTCCACGACAACACACGATAACCAAGTACAGATTCTCTACTTGAAGGCAAGGTGGCGCGACTATTATCTCAATCTGAACAAGTTTATTAGGCACAAAACAAATTTATCTAAACTATGGGAAGAATTTACCATGACAATCGCATGAAACACTATGTGGCATAACAATTGATCATAACAGTAAAGACTCACAAAACAGATTTATCATTACAATCGCATGAAACCCTATGTGGCATAACAATTGATCATAATGGTAAAGATGCACAAAATAGATTTATCTAAACTATGGAAAGAATTCACCATTACAATTGCATGAAACCCTATGTGGCATAACACTTAATCGTAATAGTAAAGACACATGAACAAATACAAAAAGAGCAATATTGAGGGCAAGGTAGGCGAAAATATATTTTTCTCGCGGTAAAGAGTTTATTAAATGAGCAAAAGTTTTATTTATATACATCAAGGTGTGGGAACCCTCTAAAATCACCTCATCTACGCCTTGCAATGCATGCAAGATTTCATCAGCTAAGCCCCAATAAAGTAAACTATAGCTGCTTAATCGAAAACCACCGGCTAACCTAAACACCTAATCTGTACCGGACAACTCCGTGCAAGCATGCACGCCCTATTGAAAGCAAGTTAACCGAACACTACCATCAGTTAATGTAAAACCTAAATACAACTCCAAGTGAATAAAGCTAATTTCAGAATAGATATGCATGAGATGAGACAACGAGTTAACTTGAAAAGGTAACGCCAAGTTTAACTCGTGTGTGTAATGTCTATTCTGAGAGGTGGGAACTCCGGGCTCATCGCCGTGATCTCGAGCAAGCAATCCCTCAACGAGATTGTTAACTGTATCAGCATCTGAATGTCAGCAACTTGAGCAGTCTTGGCAATCTTTGCACACTCAAACTAGCAATTCACTGACTGGTAACTTTGGCGGCTCCATAACTGAATTGATGGCCAACATCTCCTCTGCAGCTTGATACAAATCGGTCTCAGCTTTTCTAAAAAATCATGAATTAAGACCGATTTGGTCTTGAATTCAGTCTGTGTGTACTGTACTCTGAAAAACTCGCCTGTTGACTGTGAACTTGACTATGTTCTGACAAGATTTCTGGAAAGCTAAAAATACCCTGCTGAGGGTAAAAATAGCTTCCATCGGCGGCGATGATAATGATATTTAATCGATTTAGGTATTAGTAAAACTCGCGAAACTAATGCTCTAGAGTTAAAAAATTCCTCGAAAATCAAACGCACGATTTTAATTCAAGGAAGTTATATAGAAATGATCTAGATGTTGAAACTTGTCAAATTTTGTCAACTTTAGGAACATGCGAATTGGATTTTGAGAGAATTTTGAGAAACAAGGAGGAAAAAGACGTTTTTATAAGCTCTTTCTTCAATGAAAATTGCCTGAATTCTTCAAAATTGCCGACAACGTGAACTTTTAACCGCAAAAAGAATGTGATTGGAGAAATCGCTTTGAGTCAGAGAAATTCGTTTTGTTTGGAGAAATAATCTCCCTTGAAAATACGCCTTGTGAATGAAGAAAACTAATTTGCTTTGAAAATAATGCCTTGCCTTGAAGAAAACAATTTTGCTTGAAAATACGCCTTTGCCTTGAAGAAAAAAGAATTTTGCTTGAAAATATGAATTTCCTTTAAAAATACGAATTTCTTTGGAAGCTTGGTGAATAATAAATGAAGGCGCCATGTTTAAACAAGAAGAAATTCGCACTAACTTGTGAACCTAAGATTTCAAAACCCCCGATCAAATAGAAGCCTTCCAATTGGTCGCCCTTCAGTTGAACTGCCACTGACTCGGAGTTCAAAAATAAATAATAATAAAATATTCATCATCATGCAATTTGAGAACTTAGCATAAAGAGGGCGCCAATCTTAAGAAAATCGCCATTTAATGCTAAAATGCAATAATAAATATTAAATATTATCAAACTTCAGTTGACAATTTGGATGAAGCTTTGAGATTCACCGGCGAACTTCACTGATTCCGAAAAGTCATTGTTTGAGCTCATAGGCGTCCATTTGCTCAAGATATTCCACTTTTTATTAACTTCCTATTTTGTAACTGACGGCAAAGTCACGACGTCAAAGTCATGATTGGCCAACTTCAACACTGATTTCTGAGTGACCGAGAGATGCTGGGACTGAGCTGGAGAATTCATCGGAAAGCCTACTGAACAAGGAAGAAATGTCTACTGGGAGACACTACTGCAAAATCCATCATTTAATACCCTGAAAAATTAGGCGCCCCTGATTAAATTCATTTACGGGTTCCAGACTTAAACCATTTTCCTAAACTGCCATCTGACACTTCAAACAGCTGCTGACAGCGAACGGCGAACCCTGCTGACAAGAAACGAAGCTCACTGCGTGCCTGGAGACATTCTGCATCCAACAGATATACGCACGACATCTGAAAGCTGTGTTAAGGGCCTCAAAAGTAAAAGCGCCCCTGGCTCTCAGTTGCACTGACACCATTTTGACGAAAGTCGAACTTTCAACCAAATGCCCTACTTTGACCTCTGATATCTGGAGCTGGGGTAAACCCGATTCGAACATTATCTGTTTTAACGGACAACCAGAAGGGCCCACAAGAGATGTCTCTGGAGGTGACGAAGCAAGAAAACTGCTTCTAAGACCTCAAAAACTCCAGTGCGTATTTTATTTAAAATAACCGCTGCAGCCTTAGCCATTTTCCGGATGTCATCACTCTTCAGCATTTCGCCAAAGACCTCGCACGTACGAGCGTTTGCCAAATCCCAAAGGCTGACGGCTAGGCTCGTTGAATAGATAAAATGATTATGCTCAAAAGCTGTGAAGACTTAGAACGCGAATGACCTCATTTGACAGGTCTAAAGGCTAGGCGCCTCTGGACTGTAGAAATACACTGCAAATTTTATGTTGGTCCTCCCGTGAAATTACATGCTTGGTAGAACCTCCGCCACGATCACTTGGAACGTCGCATCGACAGGCAGGATGATGCATTGCGGAGCTAGGCTAGAGTAGTACTGATGTCAGGAAGACCTCATCTGCAAATTTAACCATTTCAAGGGCCATTTTAACCAGCGCCCCTGAGCTGTAGTTGCACTGGAAATGCAATGAAGAAGCTCTGTGATGTGAAAACTCCATTATAAGCTCATCTTCAGATGACTGCTGCCGGAATTCTGAGACTCGGATGACTACGTTTGATATCTCGTCGGATAAGCAGACTAGTCGAGAATAGATTGACTATATTCGCTACCAGAAATACCAGAATTTACCCCCCCTTTAAGATGGGAGCCCTCAGGCTATAGTTGCTCTTTTGCCTGAAAAAGACAAATTTCTCATATCTGGAACTTTGGGAATTTCAACTTTTGTCGCTGATTGCCGGAGCTGCGGATCTCAGAAAGCTTTGCTGGATAGCTCATCGGATAGCCAGACCAATTCTGAAGAGCTCCATTCTGAGTCTCTGCTTCAGGTTCTGATGAATAAAACTGACTTTGACTGACAAAATATTGACAAAAACTCCATGCTTAATATTGCCCAAAAACTGTATTTTACATCATTTTAGCAAGGTTTAGACTCTTTTATGCAAAATGCCTTGATGAAGCAAAAAAAAATTGGTTTGGGTACAACACCATGCAAGTAGATGTTAGCTGTGGAATGTGGTGTTTGATCTAAGCAACTTCGTCTATCCATACCACTAGTGTATTTGCTGATGGTGAATGCGCCTTGTGTGGTCAACTGGGATATCATGTACTAACTTCAATCACAGTTTGAATGATGGAATGCGTCGTTGTGATGGTATCTTTAGGTCAAGTGGTGGTTTGAACATCTTTAGTCATCTTCTTTGAAGATTGCACCGACTCTGTGGAAGCTGTCCGATGCGAGGCGAAGCGAAGTCCGGTTAGAAGTTTGCTGAAGTCGAGCTCCATATCCCACACTTAGAATAGATTTAGATTCTCTAAACCCTGCAACCACTTTAAATTCAGTACTTTTTGGTTAGTATAGGTAACTCGCACTTCATAGACAAATCTTTCGAGCATTTGAATTCCTTTCTCCGTTGCCGAACAATTCCGTAAGTCCCCTTGAAATACCAGCAAATCACATCGAGCCAACTGAGCCTATTCACACTGAAAGAACCTTGGAGTTGAACGCACGAACTCTCTCGCAATCTTAGCGTGCGGAATACTTTGATCAAGAGAGAATAGGGTAGCCGTTGGCGACTTTATTCTGCGTTGGTGCGGTCACGAAAAACACATCAACAGTTCTTCAATGCATGTTTGGAGATTCTTTCTGGGTTTTCTAAAACCTACGCAGTGATATAACATGCAAAATGAGAGGATGACTTTCAGTATTCAGCCGTCTTTCGAGGCTATTTTTAGGGTTTGCATGTCAGAGTTTTCAGCGCATGTCAGGTGATTCCTTATGGGTTTTTCGAGAGCTATGCAATGATGTGACATGCAAAGCGAGATGATCACTTTTCTGGGAACTTACTATTTTTAGCAGATCCACTCTGGCAACCCCCTCCCAGCACATCAAGAACATGAATAGAACAAAGTGCAATAGAAACGGAGTCAAACGGAGGTCGTTTGATCGACATGCAAGTGAAATTAGGGTTTCCAGCTTGTGGACCCAAAATGAGGGGTAAAATGCCAGAATTCTCGAAAACCAATGTATCCCACTGTTTTCAGTATCTTTCAAACTATTCATCGGTAAAATTTGAAGGCAATCAGAGCACTTACTATTTATAGTAAGGCGTTCCAAAAACAGGCTATAAATAGTAAGTTAGCATCAGGCGCCAGTGTGAACGGGCAAGTCTACCAATGAGGGTCACGACATTCAAATTTCAAGTCAAACGGAGTTGTGGAAGTCATGAAACTAAGCAGTTGCTATAAATAGTAAACCACCTTCAGAAACATGCCATAAATAGTAGGTCAGCTCGAGATGGGAGTGTGAACAGACTAATTGGGTTACGAGGATCCTGTGGTTAAAATTTTAAATCCGTCCAAGCTTCAAAAGTATGAAAACCTAGAACTTACTATATATAGTAAGGCATGAACTACAAGAGGCATGAAGTGAAAAATTGTCTAAGTCTGGAGTTCGTCCTTCACCACCCTGAAAATGCGTCCACTTCAAGTCAAGGAGATGAGAAAACGCCTAAGTCTAGACTTAAGTCCTCCTTAGCATGCTAAATGCGCCCAAGTAAAGTGGGGTCAAAGCAAAATGTTGACTTTCTTCTCCACCCTTTGAATGCGCCCATGCAAAGTCAAGATGTTGAAAAAAGTTTTAAGTGTTGGACTTAAGTCCACCTCCACCATCAAAATGCGCCCAAGGAAGGAAGAAGCCATGAAAAATTTCTAAGGCATGATGTTTGTCCACCTCCATACCCCAAATGTGCACATGCTTGAAGAAGAGTCAAAGAGGTCAAAGCCGTTGGAGATAATTTCTTCTCCATGTGCTAAATGTGCCCATATGGGCTAGAAAGAAGACAAAAACAGTTGACTTCCTCTTCCCCCCTTTGAATGCGCCCATGTTGGAAGTGGGGTCAAAAATATTTCAAGGCGTTTAGACTTAAATCCTCCTCCACATGTAAATTGCGCCCAAAGTGAGTTAGAGATGAAATTTGAAAAGGGCGTTGAAAAGTGTTAAGTCCACCTTGGCATGTTAAATGCGCCCAAGGATGTTGGAAGTGGTAGCTTCTAAACGGAAAATGGCTAAGGCGTTGGTGTTAAGTCCTCCTCAATATGCGAAATGCGCCCAAGGTATTGAGGGTGATGTGCTAAGTGTTGATGAAATTTCTTCACCCTAGGTGAAATGCGCCATGTGAAAGATAAATGGAGAAAATTTTCTAAGGCAAAAATTCAAATTTCTTGCCTGACCCCTAATATGCGCCCATGCTGATGATATTGTCTAAAAATTTTCTAAGTATTAAAATTCCACCTTCCTCTAGAGGAAAATATGCCCAAGTTGATGGAGGAGATAAAATTTTCATAGGCATGGATAAAATTGGCTTAGATATGTCAGAAGGTGCCAACTTTACAAAGATGATAAAAAATTTCAAGGCCAAGCAAGAAAATACGCCCAGAATAAGAATAAATTTGGTGGCAAAATATTTTCCTAAGGTCTAAAAAATCAAAAAATTAAATGAACCCCTTCGTTCATGGACACATGAATTTGATGCTTTTCGAAGGAAATTTTCTTCTGGGTACTGGACGTCTTCAATGAGGAATTGATTTTAATGTCTTCCACAGCTCGCCAAGGATTTCAGGGTGAGGATTTTGATGGGCACTTGAATAATGAATTTTCTAAGGCAGGAAGGATAAAATATGTTGTTGAAATAAAATGCCTTGGCGGATGAATTTGGAGTTGATGGCCTAGGTAAAATTGATCGAATTCTTCGTGGAAATAATTTTCTCGAGTCAGAGATGAATAATCAAGGTTGTCAACGCCTCAACCAAAAAAGTGAATTTCTTGAAGAAGATGCAGTTGAAGCTAACACTTTCAAAAGATGATTTTAAAAATGCATCCCTTAAATATGCCCTTGAGGAAGATGAAATTTGTCTAAGGCATTGAAATATGATGCATAGGTGTTATATGCCCCAGCCTATAGATGTTGAAAAATCATGAAGAAAGCAAGGTTGGCTAGAGAAAAACAATGAACCCTTGGAAGTTAAAGCATGAAATTCAGGTAAGTAAGGTGAGTTTATATGATGAAGTGTTCTAATGCTCTTCTCCTTGCTTGTTTTACAGGGTGAACACCGAGGCCAAGGCATGATGACTTGGGGAGATGAAGCGAATGCTTGGAGAAAATGGCTAAGTGTTGAGACCTAGTATGTGCCCAACTCAGGTGGCAAAGAAGAAATGTTTTCAAAGCTCAGGATGGAAAAAAAAATGGAAACCCAAGCGTTAATGGTCACCATCAAGTACTTCAAAGTTGAAGAACAACATCAAGGAGGAGAATCATCATCGAGCGGGAAAGAAGTTGCCGCCTTGAAGTCAGATTGAGAACGTGCCTGCCATATCCATTCAAGGAGTTGAAGCAGTGTTGACCAAACTCAGGCTGTTTGCAGTCGGAGAAGAATAGTGTGAACGTGTTTCCATACAGGAATCTTCTAGAAGATGGTGGCCATTAATTGCTCATTTATTACCCCTCTTCTTGGTGGCGGTTTTTAGGGTTAGGGTTTATGTGGCTCGATCTGAGCCCTTCATTGTAATTGAATCTGAGCCGTCCACTAGATTTGGCCAACTATAAAAGGGGCATCCCCCCTCATTTGTACATCATTAGACAGTAGAGATTAGAGTAGAGATAGGAAGATAGAGAGACAACTTAGAAGTAGCATAGCGTAGATTGATAGTGTAGTTTGAATAAGGAAAGTTTTTCCTTTGAAAACTTTGTAAGAAATTGTTGTGAACACTCTCTCAATAAAAAGAATTTTCGTTGATGATGATCTTGTCTTTTGTTGTGAGTAGCTAGCAAGGTTTCTTCATCCTTCTGATTCGAGTAGGATCTTAAAGTAGAATAAATTTCATTTCATGCAAGTAGTTAGTAATTGTGGAATGTGGTCTTCAATTTGAGCAAACTTCGTCTATCCATACCACTAGTGTGCTCGCTGATGGTGAATGAGCCTTGCGTTGTCAATTGGAATATCGTGTGCTTAACTTTGATCATGATCTGTATGTTTATATGCGTCGTTGTGATGGTATTTTCATACTAAGTTGTGATCTGAATACCTCGAGCTACTCCTCTAAAGATTGCACCAGTTCTGTGGAAGCTGTCCGAAGTGAGGCAAAGCGGAGCCTGGTTGAAGTCTGTGAGAATTGATCGCCATGTCCCACGCCTTAACACAAAGTTTTTGCGAATTTCACAAAGTTTTTTACACAAGCATTTTGTCAAACAGATTTTAGCTGCAAGTTTGAGTTGGTTTGTGAGCTTGTTTTGAATGGATATTTTGAATAATCAACATAGCATTAATTTCCGGATGTTACATATTAAAATCAACTTCATTTACACAAAATATTGCATTTGAACCCAATAGAAACAATGTCTTATAGCTTGGAGTATTGTTGTTATAGAAATATATTTCAAAACATTTACACACAGCAGAATACCACTATCTAAAGTGCAATATTTAAATATAATAGTGCTGATCTGAACTTGGCCCAAGTCAATGCTCCAAAAGAAATCTCCCTGTACCTCCTTAGAGTTGTACGGCTCCCTTTAGCAAGGTACAATGCTTATAAATGCGCCCAAACAGCCTTACCACATGCCACGATTCCCCTATGGTCAGTGCCTAGTATAAATTCAACTTAGGAGGGCTGTGTTGGAATGTTCCGAGCTCATAAACCTATTTAAGATTTGCATTGATCTCCCTCCACCAAACATTATGAGGCATGGCTCCTTTTGGGGCTGATCGACGGTAGGGCTGGGTGTATAAGCAGCAATAAAAAAATATATATTATTTTATTTATTCCAATCTGCAGTTTCCTGAAACTTTCCACTTCTTCAATTCTTCCACCTGTGAATATTTAATATAATTTGTCTTGCCTGCAAACTTCACAAATTATGCAATCGCAATCCACATGCGTGAAACCTGTGTGATTCCACCTGCAATCAGCTAGGGTAGATTTTTCACTACCGAAACTGATATCCTTAGGGATTTCGTCCTAGGGTTTGCTCAAGCTTAAAGTTCATATTCCACAATAGAGAAAATAAACAAGCATATGCAAATGAGCTTTAAAATTATAATTAACTGTTGTTTGATGTTTATAAATTTGCTACTAACCTATATACTTTAAGCAATCACACTAGGACTTATGCTAGAATCAAAATTAATTAAGTCATAATTGATTGAGCGAATGTGAAAAATTACAAATTAATAAATTATTAAATGAATTGAATGAAAGAGTTAGACTAGACATAAAAGAACTAAACCAAAACAAAAAACAGTTTTGAACTATGCATCTACTAAAGAGGAAAGCAGAATTACACTGAATAAAGTATTAAATTCGAACAAAGAAATGTGCCAACACATACACAATAAAAAATTACACTAATTGAATCAAAAAAGAAATCAGAAAACAAGAGAGACCAATCAGAGAAAATCTCTTTGAAATGAGCCTAACTCATCATTATTTCAATCTGTTTGATAATTCACAATTAAATAAATTGCATGCTATTCATCATGCAACATGCATTGACAGAATAGTGCTATCATTGTAGGATAGCATAGTCCAGGAGTCTAAATCACTCAAATACCAATAAAGTGATAGTTATGTAGTCACCAACAATGTTAAATCATTGAACAATTTTGAGCTAATGGAAACCACTATACCATAAAGTTGGTTAAGCCTGATAGTTGGAAGTAATAGATTTAACCAGCCTACCTAGTATGTTTGTCCTTTTGAAAGTTCAACTTCGAAAATTTGGCACAAAAAAATACTTATTCAAAATGAAATTCAGAATTGCTTCTATCTGGGAGATTCCTCGATTTTTCCAAATAATCTCCAAAGCCTTTATAAGATTGTTTTACAGCGACTATGAAGGAAATAACATTTTTTGTAGGTTAAGTAATTTTAGTGTTAGTCGCTTTACATAAGCTAATGAAAGTGAATTAGGAACAAAACATAACTCGAATTTCAAATGACTTAATGTCACAGAAACAGACCAATGTATAGATAGTCAGAAATCATTTTTAAACTAAGGTCTTACAGAAACCCTATCTATTCAAGAGTAATTGATAATGGCAGCTCTGATAGTTTCTCCAAAGAGGGAGAATAACTAGTCAAAGCAGAGGGCAAAAGAGGTCTGGGTCCAAACAAGAGATGTTGATACAATATACTTTCATGATTAAGTCTTAAATAGACATCAAAGCAATACCCAATCCGAGTCTGAATATCCACATAGCCAAAGCCAAATCTCCTTATTTTTACCATATAGAATACTAAAGTCTGTTGTTGCCTTCACATATCTTAGCACCCACTTTCCTGCAGTCCAATATTATACATTTGCAG